>JAFMSR010002100.1:0-24975 GCA_022818135.1 Saxidomus purpurata | reverse complement strand
TCTTGTACGAAAACAAATGGATTGGACTTTTAAATGGTCGAATGCTTTATACAAATGTTAACAATTCATTGACAATAATTTTGAAGTGTCACAGCTAAACGTTTGTTGCTCTCCAACATTCAAACGTCAAGCCATATTCTGAACGGTTTCATAGAATAAATTCTTTCGGAACACAATCGGCTTTTCCATAGACATGAAAGAGCGGCGTCTCATATGAATAGTACTACCAGTATTTGACTACTGTTAACTTACATGGGGCTTTGGGTTCATGGCGTTTGTCACACTGTATTTCTGTGAAGAGCTGACAATTGGTTGCTCCATATCCAAACAGACGTGGGTATTTACATTCCTGTAGAAAAGGTAAAAATGTTTTGCTAATTAAATGAATAAAAAAAAAATTATCCAATAACTATACTGAGCTATGTCTGAACAGAAATGATATGAAAAAATAGATATTAAGAAGTATTTGAGGTATTCTGTGTGGAAATGTTTGTGACCAACGTTAATGTACGTATCGTTGCTTGGTCATATCTGGACCAATCCGTCAGACTGTAAGAGAATTTTATAGATATTGCAAATTAGATTTTCTATAGATACCATGCTCATTGATTGTCTCCAGGTCGGTTTTTCATACATTTGCACGAGGACTGTACTCTGTTTGGCTCTTTAAAACCGTACGCTGGTCTCAAATGTAGAAATAATTTGGTACTCACCGCAAAATCTAATAATTTGTCAACAGTTAAAAATTCCAAAGGGTACATATTCCAACCCTGATGTAGCTATACATTGTACATTCCCTCAAAGTAACAATACCTGATATTCATAGGAAGCAATTTGACAGTGTCCCAGACAAGTTTGACGTTTTCATCGTATTAGCTAAATTTTAATTGCAAACATTATATATTGTTTTACCTGTAAGTGTTGAACTCCCAGGGCTTTTTGAATACCCATATCACTACAGTTGTAGTATCGAGCGCAATGTAGAGGGTCAGGGATCAGCACAGAGGGATTTTCTTGACAGAAGCCTGTCAATACGTCTGGAAGAGAAAACTTTGTATTTAAAACCTTCGTATTTAAGAACGTCCCTTTCAAGGTTGTTAGTATTTGTTATAAATATTTTCTTTTTTATATTACAACTTTTGCGGAACAATGGCAAACGGTTTTGTGGTGTCTGCACGACAAAGACGGATGCAATAAAACTGTATGTGATGCGGGGAAACATACCGGTATATGACAGACGTAATGTTACAAAATTAATAGTGTATTTTAAAATTATTTACTGGCGTCAATAACGTTGGAACATTCGCGAGTGGCAGGTTCGAACAGAGAAACTTGGCACACTTCAACTGCAACTGTTCTGTTATTAAAACACTTCACATAGTACTGAGACTTTGGTCTGGTCGGGAAGGGATTGTTTCCATTTGGCAGACCAATACAGCTTGGTAGTCTTTCTGGACATGGTGTGCAGTTGACGGCGTTCTGCAAGCACTGTGTTTGCAAATATTCACCTGAAATATTAGAGATATTAACAAAAATTATAGTTTTCGATCAATAACAATATTTACTTTGATAATTGAAACATATTTACTTTAAATATTTCAAACTATGAGCATGATTTTAATGCGCAATATCCATCTACCGCGAGCTGAAGTCCAAATGCTGGTACTAACATGTGATGCATGGATCCGATTTTCCATACAATTTGGATCTATGCATATAAATCATATAAGTACAATACAGTGTCAAAACGGATATAAAAAGAAAAGAATACAATGTAATAACATTTAAATTGTTAAATTTTTACGTGATGTTTTATCTAATCACGCAAGATACAGCGAAAGAAAGGGTTTCATGGTCACGTGTTTACGTTATACTTGGAGAATATAATATCTAACTTGAAGTTCTCAATAGCTTAGCATGGAATGCTATGCTTTAAATGTAGATTAGCTACAACCATGTTGCTAGCAATGTCTCAAGTATACTAACAAGGCGCCTGAGGTTCAAACCGACCGCTGCAGTCGACATCTGAGAAATTCCTGCACGTCTGATTTGCTTCCAGGAATAGTTGTGGATAACGGCACTCTCTGAGGTAGCTTCCGCCGACGGCTTGTCGACAGTCATAATACTGGGCACAGTTGGACTGGTGAGGAAGAATCTCTGCTTTGTTTGCACGACAATATTGAGCGGCCATTCCTGAAAAAAATGAACAAGTTACGAGAAGTGATAAAACGGAAGTGTAATATTATGTGCATCTACGAATACAATCAAAAACGCTCTTTCGGGAGCATTTGTCGTCTTATATTATATGCAATCTGACGTATGTGAATCTTTAAAGGGACGGTAAATGGTTTTATACATAACAATATGCCTATATGTTCTTTTACAATTGTCTTATTTATTGTCTGTTAATTAAACGGTTGGTCGCCAAAGTTCCGTCAGATTCTACAGTCGAATGTTTTAGCATACGTCGTGGCTTGAAATTAAGGCTCTAGATCTACAAAGGAACATGGGAGACCAGATTTCATTCATATGTGTGTGTATGCATTTTGTGACGGTTGTCGAAAGGTTGCCAACAAACGCACACACCAACAATAAATAAACATAATTAGGAAGCACTTCGGTCCAAAGTGTTATCGATAATTCATTTGACATAAGTGGACCGTACTGCTAATAAGAAAGATATTTTTATTGCTTAGAATAGAGTTTATTGAACAATTTTAATAGAAAACTCGTACAAAGTTTACTTAACGATGAAACACGATTTGCAGATGACCAACGTAACTGACAGACAACTACATGTACACAAGGAACATCCTTGCCAGGTTTCATCACCGTCCATCAGTTGGTTATAGAAGAAGATGGGCGAAGAAAAAAGCGGACGGATGCTAGACGATGAACTGTCCTAACAGTTCAAATTGAGCAAGATACACAATATATTATCAGGCAACCTGAATGCATAACATGCAATAGCGCATTTTTCGAAAGCTTAAATTTTGATTTTACTAGCTTTAAAAGCATGCAGAAACATTTCAAAATACCTACGTTCGTCTAAAACCACGTTACATTCTCTTCTGTCAGGGAAAAATACTCCTACAGAGCATTTGAAGGTACCCACAGTACGCCCCCGACTACACTGAATGTACTCGTCGGTCATTTCTCGACCGGGGTAAGCATTATCACCGTCGGGAAGTCCTGCACAACTTGGAAATTTCTGCTGGCATGGCGTGCATCCAGGTTGTCGTGGATCGCATATATTCTGAAGGTACTGACCTATAACATAATAATAATGTAGATAAAAATAAGATTTTAATAGATCTACTTACATTGTTTTAACCAGAAGGCCCATGCTTCACAATGTTTGCCATCAATTTACTGTCTCCCTTTTGTACATTTTTGTATTTCAAATATTTAGCTAATAGATTCTGGGATCTATTTTGAACTATATACATGTAAAATTTGTAAATGAATTTTCTATAAATACGTATAATATTTCCGATTACACAGACAAATAAATTTTGTAAACATATGGTGAGCCGTTTCAAAATTTTATGTTAATGTATGAATAGGTATATAGTTATGATTTCTTCTCTTATCTCATTGGTCTAGATTAAAATAGATTTTAATATTAACCGGGTATAAAAATAGCACAAACAGTATATTACATATGGCCAACCAAACGATGCTTAACGAACAATCAAATGCAACCAAACATTCGCGAGTTTATGTCGCCAAGTGTCTATAAACGTTCTTCAAAATTTGCCTCAGAATTGTTTTAGATGGATAGGAAATTATCTAACTAAAACATGAATGCCAACATCAACATTTGTACTTCCAAAATGAATATTTAAGTAAAATGTGTTCAGCAACCTACATGTCTTTGTCCATCATTGATAATGTTGGAGTCCGAACAATATTATAAAACATTTTTCACCTGTAAGACTGGCATCAGTCATTATTGTCTTTTATGCTCTGAACAGTTCTTTGATATCACAATCTCAGATCTGTCACTGCAATTCCCAGCTCTGACTCACGAGACTGCCTTATTTCTAGAAACACTGAAGGTTTTAAAAAGTCACCTCAATCTGAAGAGACTTTGTAGTCTATCATAGGGTAGAATTGGATCTTTTAAAATACAGTAAATATGGGGAGCAGACGCAACTTACATGGCTCGGCTGGCTCCATACGGCGTCCACACGTCACATTGGTGAACTCTTGACATATTAAAGTTTTTTGTGAAAACAGCATGGGGTAAGGACATTCTCTGAGAAATGTTCCCTCAGTCACACTCTGTGGTGTACAGTCAAAATACTGAGCACAGTTCAGCGGATTGGCAATAATGACGTCTTGGTTCTGCTGGCAGAATAGTTGGATTGAAACTGAAATAGAAAAGGTACTTGTCACTACATGTAATATCAAAAAATGTTTTGACTTAAACTCATTTGTATTCAGAAATGGTCTTTGTGAGGAGGTCACAGTCGGTTAATCAAGCTTTTTGTTTTATGGCATATCATAACATTTTACTCCAGAAACTTGATATCTTAAGCCAAAAATAACTGACATCACAATCAGATCTCTAAGTCAATTTCTACACTTGTGTAAGTGTTTTTATTATAAGTAGTATTATGCAACATCTCGTCATCTCTGCGACAGAAAAGGGCGACAAGCTGCACATTTGTTTTTAAAAAAGCGTTATTGAATCGGTTAATGAACTATATGTCAGTATAACCACTTCACGGAATATTATAATATAGCAAAGTATTCACATCGTACCGATAATATGTAATTTACTATCGCATGAATTCAGTCTATTGTAAACGAAAGTTGCTGCCTTGAACAAAAAGATTATTCTATCACATACATGTATGTTACCTGAATCTAATCTTGTTGCGCATATGCGTCTGATTGGATCAAAGTATCCGCCTCGGCACACTCCTTCTCCCACAGTTCGTCCACTTTGGCAGACAACGTATCTTCGGGTTAATTCTTGGCCAGGATGACTATTGTTACCGTTTGGCCGACCAACACAAGAAACAAATCTTTCACTACAGGGTAGACAGCCCGGTCCCTTACCCTGGCATCCATTTGACATGTAATCGCCTGTCGAAAGTAGTAAATCAACAGTAAAATGTACGTGCTATTATAAACGTTAACAATTATAGTGTTTTATCGCTAATATCAATATAATTAATGGTTTATATGTGTTGATTTCGTAGCTTACCAGAACTATCATGCCTACTGGTGAGATTAATTTCCTTTACAAATTGCCGTGATGTACATAAACCGTCTATTCGAATCTTAATTAAAGGTGATTCAACAGCATATTTTTTTATTTTATTGATAATTTGCAACTCTGAAAACGTCAAACAATACAGCGGTGATCAAATCTGAGCAGGTTAATGCATTCAGAAAAAACTGAACAAAGATTTTTTAATTGTGTGCATGGTTTGAAACCAGTGCAGTAAATACCTACACGACAATGAACTTGAATGTACATGTATAAGTGGAAACTAGTTGGAACACAAACTAGGCTATTATACATTATGAGAAAACAAATTGTGCAACTTATAAGTACATGTGTGTACAGAGCCTGGAAGCACTTATTACACATATCAATAAATTGGAATGTGGTGGGTGAGACTTAGTGATTGCTTAGAGAATTCCTGACTCTCATCCCTGTCTTTACTATATTGTTGCTGATGTGTCAACAGTCATGTATCGATAAAGGAAACACTTACACGGTGAAACGGGTTCCACGCGATTTCCACACGTGACCTCTGTAAAGTCCAGACACGCTTTAGTGGTAGGATCAAATAATGCTGGGTATGGGCACTCCTGGAGGTACTGCTCACCATATCGATTGTTTGGTCTTGAGCAGTCATAATACTGAGCGCAACGAGTAGAATGTAGCAACATGTCGTTAGGTAAAACAGAGCAAAATATCAACGGGTTGGCTGAAAGTGTAAAGTAGGTTAATTTGTAAGTACAGAAAGTTTTTAAGCGAACTTCAAGAATTCATTGTGAATAAAGTGATAATACCTTTGAATATGATAATCGCAATTTAATGTAACACATTCACCAAAGGTTTAGTATCATTAAAAACCAATCATTGCGACAGTTATAGCTAAATATCATAAATATATACAACAGTTTTATTCCTATTAAACATAGTTGACAAAAAGCAAAATCTTTTTTGAACCACCGGGTCATCAATTTGATATGATGAATTTATGTTTGCATATACTAATGACAAAAATGGTTAAGCATAACTTAATTTATTTTAATTTTCTAAACATTTTTCAAGTTCAAAGAACTTTTCTTGACTGTACTTTTTCTGATCATATTGAGCAGTATTATAGCTTTTATATGAGGTATGTCTTTAGGTAAGACACCATTCGCCGTATCTGACAGCTATAACTAAATACCAGTAACGAACTCTGCAGGCCTGAATGGTTTTATCCGGACTCGCGTAGTGACAGCGACAAATCTAAGTCGAGTCAACTGTAAAATCTATGAAAAAACCGAAGCTGATGCTATTTTTTTCTGTTCTGTTTTGTTCCGATAAGTAAAAATTTGAATTACATGTACTAAGTTTTAAATGATTACATAAATATTTTGTAGTTTCTTTATTAACTCATTGTAGTGTAACCAATTTCAAACAAAATCATAATTTGTCCAACTTACACATATCTTGTCCACATTTTCGTAAATTTGGGTCGTAATCAAATTCGCAGATTTCCATTGCAATTGTTCTTTCGGCGGCACAAACGATGTACTCCTTTGGTCGATTAGGGAATGTATTGTTGCCGTCTAGCAGACCTTTACAGCTTGGTTTCAAACTTTCACAAGTCGGACAGCCATTCGGGTCGTAACATTGCAGATTTTGAAGGTATTCACCTATAGTTTGATAATTTGTATTGTATCTCCAAAAATAAAACATGACAATATTTGTAACATCAATGTTTCCTGCGATTTTAACTAAAATGAATGTAATATCAAGCTTTGATAAGCTTCTTTCACTTTTGTTTGTTCTGCTATATTTTGTTAATTCGCGTTTCCTCTGGAGTTAGGTTTTTTCTTCTAATTTAATGTTTTACTGTGTAAATTGAACGTTTTTGTTTTTACAATTCGTTCCCAAATGACTATTTCTTATCTATTGCGATTTATGCATAGAGTAACTGTTTTGTTTGTTGTGAACGTTCTGCAAAGTAACTGTTCCATTTTTTATAACTCTGAAAACATATAATTGCAGTCATTCTAAAGTCTTTAAACACTTTTATCAGTCTGCATAATATATAGTTGTTTCATTTATATTTTTATCAGAAGATAACCTTTTTATTTACAGGCTTAGACATAAAACCTAGGAACTCTTACTTACATGGTGCTTTCGGCTCTGGCCGCAATCCGCATGTTACTCTGTCAAAACTGTGGCATGTTTTGTCTATGTCCGAATACAGCTGTAGATACGGACACTCCCGGAGGTAATTTCCAAACATTGTGTTTGGTTGTCGGCAGTCATAAAACTGTGCACAGTTTGCAGGATTTGCCATCAGTGCATTCGGATAGACTGAACAGTAAGGTACAGGATCGACTTTAAACAGAAAAAACACACACATATTACATTGCGAATAATGGCAATGTAAATGTCTAGTTGCCTAGAAACAAGAAACTAAATACCGCGGTATGTTACAATAGCATTTCTTTCTGAATATTTGGTCAGTACCTGTAGATAACATTTGCAATTGTAAACGGATTATGTGACTTTGTCTATAATTAGATATAAGAACACTAAACAGTAAGCATTAAACTTATTACTCAATCCCGATTTTTGTATTTAAATGTATATACATGCGTTTAATAGTATGCGAATAAATAATGTTTAAATAATGTTTAAACTTATTCCTCGCTTGTAGGTAAACTTTCAAAATAAAAAAAGTGTTATAAATAAAATATATGTGCAAACCAGAACAAAATGTTTATGGTCACGAATACTTAAAACAAGTTTTAATTGTATATGGAAAGTAAACAACCTGGATCAAATGTTATCTGGCAGCCTCCGAGAGTCTGGTCATACACGCCATTTCCAGCACACTTTCTGACCTCTATGATTCTTCCGTCCGCGCATATTTTATACTCTGAAGGGCGTCCCTGCATACTGAAATTACCATTGGGGCTACCTTTACAGCTACCGAAACGATCACGACACGGTAGACAAGCACCAACGTCCGGACACCGAAGGTTAGCTTCATATTCACCTACAATGTAGAAATAAACTTTAATATTACTGTTGTTGGTAGTTGTTTGAAGGCCAACAGTTACTATATTATTGTAAAGTCCCATGATCACTTTGGATGCTTCAATTACCAAAAAAAATCTGGCGAGATTGATCGTTTTTAAAAAAAATCCATTAACGTTGCTTTCAAATCGAAATTGCATTATATAAAAATGGCGAAGTAGTTTGTAATGACATTCAAAGTTAAAAAAATCCCGCATGAAAATGAAAAAAAGGCAAACATCAGTAAAGAGAATACAGTCTTATCATTATTCGGTACAACTATTCATTCGAGGAAATGTAAAATTATTAAACGGTTTAAATTAGTATTTCAGCCTGTAATAGTGATATGATGACTAAATGAGTTACATGTATATATGAATATAATTCTTTGACAATTACAACAGAAAACGATGTTTTATATTTACATAAAACAGAATCACTTACACGGATCAATCGGTTCAAATGTACCTCCACATGCAACTACATTATACGGCAGACAACTGTTTCTGCCTTTGTCAAATAATTGTGGATAAGGACATTCCTTCTTGTAGCTCCCTAGAGTCGTAATCTGCGAGGAACAATCGAAGTACTGGGCACAGGACAGAGGGCTGGCAACAATATCCGTAGGGTAGGCCGTGCAATATTTTGAGGGTCGATCTGAAAGATCATTTACATACCTTTTATTTACATTCTTTATAACAGATCAAGTAAAAATTTCCATGTGGCTAATCTGAGTTCAATTCTTTTCAGGCCAAATGACTCGAATTATGTTATACATACCACAGACTATGAATGCATAACAGTCACAAAATCGCTTACCCTTTGCTTTTAAGTGATTGGATCAACCACCTCGGTGTCCCTACTGTCGAGAGTGTTCCACTTAAAACGATACAATTTTCTTCGCAAACATGCTACAGTATACTAGCATAAAATCTACGTTTCTACTTGTTTGCCCTCACATCAATACTATGATGCACCACTTGCGTACCGATATTACATATTCATACATCAGAAATAGCTAACAATAAACATCACGATTTATTTGTTAACACGATTAAGGCACAATTATTATGCTCAATAACGATTTTTTGTTTTAAGCATTATATCACACCAAGGAAATTATTATAAGTTTTAGTATTTACGTACGTATTTCAAATTCTGGACCAGGGGGTGGAGTCTTGCATGCCCTGCTAAGAGGATCGTACTTTCCACCGACACATTCTCGGACGTACAGAGTCCTCTCATCTTGGCATACAATATAGAAACTATCTCGACCAACAAATGATTCATTGCCATTTTCAAGTCCATTACAGCTTGGAATTCTTTGTTGACAAGGGAGGCAATCAACTCCATAATCGGGACACGCTTGATTCTGCAGGTATTCGCCTATAAAAATAAATGATATCAGAACATGAAACAGAGCAGTTTACCATGCAAATGGTTGTTATTGTTTGAAGACATACTAGTACAAATGTACCACATAAAGACCATTCTCGTAAAACAACTAAACAATCTTTAAAGATATCATCGGGTGGTCACATAAAAACATCAATGTCAGTATTTGAATACCTTGCCTGGATATGTCTGAATATACTTTTTCTATTCAACTGCAACCATAAATTTGCAGACTCGGAAAGGAATTATTTGAACATGTCAGGGAGTGAATCATCTGAGGAATATCCCTCTTACATTTCATCAAATCCATTGAGCGGATAAAGAGGAATTGTCACTTGAAGAAACTGGTGAGCAGATCGGCCGAATCTGGACGGTAAGATTCGCACAGTTAACGGACAACGCACACACATAGATGCACACAAACAGGGGGTGCTCACAAATCGGGATATTAATTTAATCAGAAAGCATACGGGAAAATATAAAAGAATAAAAAACGTACATGGCGCTTTGGGTTCAAATCTGAATGTACACTGGACTGTCTGGTACGGATCGCATGTCATTGCATCCAGGTTGAAAAGTTGGGGATACAGGCATTCCTGGAGATAACTGTTACCACCTGGCGTAACGGCGACTGTGCTGCAGTTGTAGTATCTTGCACAGTTCGTGTAGTGTGGAATAATTCCTGTTGGGTTCTTCGTGCAGAAGTTTTGGATCGAAACTGAAGTTAGAAAGATAAAAGTGCATAATTAATACCTTTAAACTTGTGTTAAAATAACTGACAAATGGATTTATCTAAACCAGTTAGGTAAATGGTGTGAGGTGAATGCAAGTGCTTATGTCATAAAACTGATTGTTACAGATAAATGTGATGACTATGACAAGGTACTGGTCTACTCACCTGGCTAGCTTGATGTCTACAACAAATGGTGATTTAATGCAGGCGACCCTATACACAGGATTAAATGTTATAAATATTTTAAATCATAATTAACACAATAGACACACTCTACACTCGATCAGCTACATACTGCACAGCTTGAAAAATAATCAAGCAAAACTATCGAGGTTGCTTTGAATACTTTTTATGAAATAAGATTTGGTTTAAGATTGAGGGTAACAGGCAAATATACACATGTATACACGTATATAAATTTAGATAAACAAGGTAAAACCATTGGCATCACGTGATAATACATTTAGATCAAGTACAATCGGGTAAAACAATTGCGATTATTCAAACTATTTTTCAACCACACGCGCATGCAGGCAAAATGATTTTATTTTTTTCAAGTACTAAGTCTGTATTTTCTTTAAGTAAAACAGGTCTGTAATTTCTCGTTTTACGTGATTTTCCGATTCCGGAAACAAATTTAGCTCTTTGGCTGCATTTTAGATTGAACGTTGCTTTAATAAATGACAAGTTCAAAGGTAACCACTGACATACATGCTATAATCTACTGGTTACAAACACAATAATTTAGAATTGAATACTATCTAGCAGCAACATAATCTTTATTAATTAATGCTATCCAGTGTTATAGGACTAGACAGTGTAGCGTTGAAAGCTGAAGAAAAATAATAATTTGCGATCATATATTCTTGCTTATCATATACCTTGTACTTTTAATCATTTTTTTTACATTTTAGTAAAGCCTTAACTTTAATGCACTTTAACACAAGTGTATGACCAGTTTTTCCGGGAGATTTAAACCTTTTCTGCACAATCGTGAGACGTATCCTGAACCAGATGGGCTCAAATGCAAACGGTGAAACTTGACATGTATTCCAAGCATCTGTGTAAATTGTTAATGCTGGAAGCGGAGCTCGTGAGGTGTACCAAACTTAACCAAACTAAATCGAGCTCAACTAAACTTAAGCAAACATTACTCAGCTCAACTTTGGTCTTAACCTAACTGAGTATTACTATTTTGTTTTATTTGGAAAGTTAACATGTTTACCAGTAGTTACCTGGGTCCAACTCCGTTGTGCACGCCCTTAGGGTTGGATCATATACTCCGAATCTGCATATTCCAACAGTTTGAGTCCTTTCCCCTAAACAGGTCATATAGAAGGGAGACAAATCCCTTCCCGGATATGTGTTGTTGCCGTCTAGCATGCCAACGCAACTTGGAGATCGTTCAAGACAGGGCAAGGCGCATAAAGGACCCTCGCATTTTGTTGTTGTTGAAAGGTAATCACCTGTATGTGAATGGTTTAAAATATGCATGAATCAATTTAATTTACATTTCCAAAACCAGACGTTTTGATATGATCGGACGGCACCTACATATTCTCAGACAATAAATAAGTTTATATTGAATTAACAAACAGATTAGCAATTATACACCTATATGAATTATGATTTCATGTTGCAGTTTATCTGTTAGATAGATTAAAAAACTAAAATGATGTAGACGCAGTCCAAACAAAAATACTCTTGTCAAATTGTTCATATACTCACATGGTGCTTTCGGTTCGAACCTTGCTCCACACCGTACTATTTCGAAGTCGTCGCACATCATTGTCTGCTTATTATAAAGTAACGGATAATCACATTCTGCTTGGTATTTCACGAGACTTAGTTGTGTCATAGTCTGGCTGCAGTTAAAATAACGTGCGCAGTTATCCGGATCCGGAAGTAATGCAAGTGGATTTTCCATACATTTTCGCTCAACCAGTCCTGAAGGTTTAGGAGAAATATGGTAAGATAGTTTAAACATTTCTAATTTAAAAAGCTAAAATATCAAAATGACAATTTGTGTTAATGCATTTAAACGAAAAAATGTTTCTGTTTACGTTAAGGTTAAAACTATATTATTATGTGAGCTTCTATAAAACATCGAAATCGCGGGAAACGTCATCAGAAAACATAGAACAAATGACGTCATTAAGACGTCATCGTCGCATGGTCTCCAGCATAATAACGCCGGATCATTTTTGACGTAAATCCGGGCTAAAGATTGAAACAGTAAAAATAAAAATAATCCACTAAAAGTATGGATTATCACTTTTAACTAAAAATCTATAATTCTGGAAAACATAAAATAACATTTCTAATTTAAAAGCTAAAATTCAAAATTACAAGTGTTAAGCATTTATTAAAAAAAAATAACCACGATATGAAATCGGGTTTTCTTTGAAGAAAATCATTTTTGACATATAGACTACAGCCCTTAATGATACTCTTTGTTCAAAGGAAAAACAAAACATACAATGTATCTAACAGTAACAACATTATTTATACATTAGATAGTGTATCAAAGAAAACTTGACCTTTGACTTTTCAAAATGACCTTGACCCTTATATCCCTAAATACTATCTCCATGTTATTATATTCCTCCATCCCTCCTATAAGCTTCATGTTGATACAATGTCATGTTGATGCTTCATGTCAATGCTTAAGTTATCCATCAAGATAATCTGATTTGACCCTGTCACAAATATGTCAAAGTTCATTTGCAACGTTTCACTCTATATAAGTTGATTGACTTTGATGTTGACACTCCTCCTCTGGCTTGCAGTTATTCAACGTTTTTTTCCTTGATCCGAATTATTCGCGTTAAAATACGCAGGGTCAGTTGGATCTCCAATTACTGAGAGTAAACTATTTTTAAATTTCGGGTCTCTGTTAACTTGACCTTTGACAAAATGATTCCATAAACAATAGGGATCTTCTAATTAATATGGCTAGTAATCCTATAACGTTTGAAGACTGTGGGTCATATGGATCTCAGGCTATTAAGTGGAAACGAATGATGACAGACGGACGGACGGTCAGGGCAAAAGCAAGATGTTTTCTCAAAGTCGGGCGAGACATAATAATAGCCCTTACAGAATCGAGATTATCGTTCTTAGTGACATGATTAGTTGTCGACAAAATGAATTTGACCCGTGGAGTCTAAACGAAATTTAAAAAAAAAAATATCATATTGTAGGTTTCCATTTACCTGGCCAATGTTACATTTTGTGACCGCAATTCTTGAAACTTAAAACAAAGTGAAAACTGCAAGGTATTCAGAAGTTCTCGCAATGATCTGACTTGTATTATGGGTTTTCAATAAAATTGCAAATACCCTGCACTAAATGGTTCTTTCGGGTTAAGTTTCGTAAATGAAAATTACAAGTAGCTTTTTCGCTATAACTTCAAAACTACACAAGATAATGATAATTAATTTTCAGGACAATCTGATTTAAATAAAAGAAATTGTTTGGTACATAATTAAAAACATTTTTTTTCTAAAAGTTGTAGATTTTGTTATTTGTTTGATGCATCCCACATTATACAAATTCGCAAAGTTGACAAATTAATTCAATTGATACAAACTAAAAAGTTAACGTCCGAGAGTTTACCATCAGGTTTCTAAGATTGCAACCAATACAAAACTCAATAGATTTAACAATAGGTATTCTTTATATTCGTTTAATGGTAATCACTTGAGACAAATTGTAAAAAATGTGGTAGAATATTAAGTAAACTATATTTGCAGTTAGAGAGGCAGCTATGCGACACGCGCTGATCCTGACTCAAGCAGCACATGTCCTTATCACTTTGTAAATGAAGAATGCAAATTCCATTTGCATTCTTTCGTGTATTTTTCAAGTTTAAAATGTTTATAAATTCTGACACCAGCAGTTTTTGTATTCACCGATATCCCCAAACAAATTCTGATAGAATCCCCGAAAAATGAAGTATTACGAAATTGTCTCGCCATGCAGTTTGCCAATAAAGTGAGAATAATAAAAACTTATCTTTTATTACAAAAAGTTGATAACTGGCTAAGTTTATTGTTATTAGAAATAATAGTTTTCAAAATTTGATGGAATTTTACAAATAAAAGGTTTATTCGCGTTCTTACGTATAATTTGCGAATTTGAAAAATAGCGGTTGTATCTAATTATTTATAAAATCTTAAACTTGCAGAAAATTTATGTAGTTAACTTTGAATCAAACAATGTTTTATATATGTTACTCTAATTGCACTGAAAATTTCACCTCATTGTGTTGTGTAGTTGTAAAGTTATTGCGAAAAGGCTACTGGTAGCGTTAGAAAAGTTGTTAAGTGTACATGTAATCTGGTGTACAACTGGTCACATGACATAGCCATGATGAGAGGTATATTAATCCGATTCGGTGCTATATGGATTTACACTGAACCTGACAAAGTCCAGTTTCTACATCAAACTGTCTACATTTTGCGCTGATTTCCGACAAGGTTTTATGAACCACACATTTTATAAACAAAGGTAATGTTTGTATTTAAGTGTTCAAATGTATATAATGACCCTTAAGACCCAGACCAAATTGCCCGGACATAGCATCAGCAATAAATTCGAGAGTTTACATTTGGCGTCATTTTGGAAGTTTTCTTATGACATAATCCTATTTCGTTAAAATCTTGAAAACATCATCTTGTACATTATGTCAAGTTTCATGAACATGAAGCTAAAAATGAAACGTGTAGAGGTGTATTAAATCTGCTCAATAATTTGAGTACCGAACTGGTTTTGTTTTAACGACATGGCGAGTATTTACACTCTAAACATCTGCCAACCAAGCTTCAAAATATTATTCAAAAGGAAAATTTGACATGTGCATTTGACAACATTTGTTATAAGCTGCTGAAGCGTCGTAAAATAAAAAATATCCAAATTTAGTACTTAAGAGTCATGTTAACGCTTATTTTGACATCCTTACAGTTTGTGAAAACTAATTAGAAAATGAATCCTGTATAAGGTTATCAGGGATTGCTTTTTGTCGGTTTTCAGCTGGAAGTTAATTTACAGATCATTCATATTTTTGTAAAATTATGAAAATAAAATGGAAAATGTGATTTATTGTGTAAGGACATACTTAGATATATTAAAAATCAATGTAGGTCTATGTAAAACATGTAAATCATAAAGCGGGAATGATTGTTCTGTCATCACATGAATGAATTGAACAACGTTGATCTAAATGTTACTTGCTGATCATGAAAGATAACTCATGCAATGGGTGGGACCAAACTTAACCAAAGGGACTAATTTGGAACAACATTTGTTGAAAACCACTAGATAATGCTACATACAAAATGTATAAGCATACACATGTCTGTGCAAATGTGGACACATTGACATCAATTTTCATTTTGTAGTGTATAAGTTTAATGAGGCAGTAAAATGTGGAAAAACTCAGTAGAGGTACACTACAATGTGCTAATAACCAATGTGAATATATTGACTTGTTATTTTAGATAATGACAATTTTAGAGCATTTTATTGTAGTCGGAATGGAAACAACAGTTTTGTATGTAATTCAGACTATAACTTAATACTCTGCTAGATATCCTTCCAACAAATACTTTTGTAAAATACTGACAGTGACTCAGTGGGTATGATTCTGTTAGGAGGAAACTGCATACGGAAGGCAGCCGATGACTTTGGAAATATTGGATATTCCTTTAAAGAACGTATTGATTCCTTTATAGATCAACAATTTAAGATTAACTTTCAGAATCTTGATTGGAATACCACGTATAAACCTCCAACTTTTTTCTATGTATTTGTATCAAATGGGTACTTTGAAAGCAACAAACACACCAAAACATAAACTGTCTATTTATTTTATTCCGAAAGAAATTGTTTTTCAAAGTGTACAATTATAACCAAGATTGACAGATATTTAAAAGGTAATATATAAATCCAAAACAATTTCAGTAAATAGAGAGTATTAAAATATAATAAAAGAAACCAATTTTTTCATAATATTGTGTGGTATTATAAATTTTCTTAACAGCTACATAGCAAGTCAATGTCACAGTGTTTGTTGCTCAAAAAGAATCTCGGTTTGCTGATAAATTGTTATGAGTAAAAACTAGTGCTGAGAAACAGTGACGAATTACAAAATAAAGGGGTGGTGCTATTTACAACAATCTTCTTTTAAACCTTCCTACGATTTACTGTTAAAATATCAATCCACTGCTACGAAATGGAGGGAGAAATGATTTTCTTAGTTTATACTTTACAGCAATAAAACCCACAAAGGGCCAAGACTCTGTGAAAAAAATCACATGGGAAAGTGACGACAATATGCGCATTTCCAGTTAGTACTAGATGGTGCCATTAAGTTTCGTTGAATTCGTGCCAGTAATTGCTGAGAAATAGTCTGGAAGCAAATGCAGGACGGACAGACGGAAAAGGCGGCCACTATATGCCCCCAATTGAGATGCATAATAAAATGTTATAACTTGAGACTTTTCACGCAGCAACCATGATTCCAAACCCTTATCATATAGATGCTGGAAGTTTTTAAAATATGATTCCTACCACTCTTACATAAAGTCATCATTTGGCTAAGTCTTAATAGAATATGTTTTATTTCTTGATTCTGTATATGATAAGTCGTTATATGTGAGATACTGTTTATCATGCACAATCTTTATATTTGGACTAACACCTTTTCGATCTTCTATAGAATTTTCAAACTGCTAAATATTCTTTTTACTATATTGTACAGTATCCCTTGTTTCTCAGTAACTCTTGTTGTAAACCTGACTTAATTCATACTATTTCGCTTTAGGCAGGAAGTTGATCACGTGACCAGCAAGCTGTTTTAAGCATACGCTGCAATTCATGCACAACATCACGGCTATACAAAAAAAGCTATCAGATATGAGAACACATATTTTTGTAAGTAAGCAAAAGTACAATCTAATTGTTAGTATTGCTACTCTATGTCTTACAATAGACATTATTGCATAACTCTATGTAAAGATAAATAATAAATGAGACGTTTATAGTCACGATTTTGATGAAATGGTAACGCAAAACAAAAAAAGAACAGAAGAAGATATGACATATGCATGTGACATAAATACATAACTATATGAGGGAGTCCTAAATAAATAAATTATTTAATATATTACAACTAAAAAGCGTACAAAATGAAATTCAACGTCTTATAAAATCATGGAGACTTTTTCTATGTTTATATGACGTATGACAGACAGAGAAACTGATAATCTAAAATAATGACAATGATTTTTACTAGTCTAATCTAGAGTTAGTTTGAACATTATTTTCATCGCACAAAAGCTTTTGTACCAATTTAGGGTGCCTTAATACTCAAGTGCTCTGGGTATATTCAGTACAAGTCAGTATATGAATTACAATTATAATGTTCCATAGAGCTGTTTTTCGTATCCTACCGAAGCACTATCCCAAATATTACAAAGGTTCATGTAAAGTGCTTGAAATGGTCCCTTACACAAATTGTGTCCTTCACATTTAGCAAAATAATCATACAATGATGTAGAAATCATCAACCTTCCTTATTTAAAATTTCATTTTATAAAATCTATTATCATTATGTGTGCATTAATATTAATTTATGTTGCTCTAAGTAATGAAATACAATATGAGTTCAATGCAAAATACCAGCAATTCATTTATTTTTTGACAGTTCTAGAATCTACTTTCACTTTCAGTTTGAGATTTTCCAAATATTCTTAAAAATGTATTGCTTGTTTCAATGTCAATTATCCGTCTATCTTGGTAAGCATAGTGTGCACATACCAATGATATTTGTTTGGAATAATTATTTTGAATACAAAAGTGTGTAACGAGCCGAGGGCCTAAGACGCAGCAGATCCATTCAGTGAAAAGTATACTCAACCCTGAATGGGTCTGTGCCTTTATACGGGGTACCTAATCCCCACCACATGTACAAGGGGTTTAAATTTCATATTATCATCATATGCGACCGAACGTTTTCACTACGTTCACCGATCGTTACAAGTGTGATGATTTATGATGATCTAGAAGGAAAGACAAGATCTAGACAAAATATTCACTGTTGTAAACGCCAACAGCCTTTTCTGAACAGTTTTATATATGAAGTAAGAAGCTCTTTCGTTTATAAAGTATAAAAACTTTGAAGAACCAAATTCATGTTGGGGGCCAATTCAAATACATTAGATAAACCTTTAATGTTTTAGCAACTAATTTTGTCTAAAATCCAGTGAACTCAAAAGCTAATAAAATTGTTGAGGTAAAAGGAGTGCATGTATGATAAAGACAACAAGGTAATTACGAAATAACTATAAATACTACGACATAAAGCAATATTCAGCGGACTAGATAAAAAACAAGCGTTTCTCAGCCATTTCATTTGCTAAAGACTTTCCTAATTTCCATGCCAACATTTCTAAAGCTAAATCTGGTTTACCCATTTCTGCAGTCTGCGTGCATATTCTTAGAATCGGATCGTATGTGTTGCTATTCGGGCATGTTTTGACTTCAATGGTTCTATCAGAAAGACACATGATGTATTTGGTATTAATACCACCGCCAGGTATTGGATTTGCTCCGTCCGGAAGTCCTATACAGCTAAAGTAAGTTGCCATGCAACTCTCCATCGTGCTACCGCCGATCGTGTTTGCATATTCACCTGCGATATAATACATCGTATATAAAAACTTGTAATACATTAAGCTTTCGTGTTAGCAAAAGGACCCATGGCTCACTACCAAACACAATACACTAGGAAATTATGAGCTTTGGTTCAGAATGGAAAGGAATTTGGTATTTAACAACCACTCTTGAGAAAAATTGAAAAAAGGCTGTTATGGTTTTATAACAAGCATATCAAAAAAGATTTAGATTTAGATTTTCTCGTAAACATTTAAAAGAAACGTGTGTTGCTTAACTTCGAGAAACGGTTGTTTAATCAGGATATGTTTAATATCGAATTTTAGAGATATATTCGTTCTGATGAAACAACTTTTGATGCAAGATAGAGGTAATTCAATCCACTGAAACCTGTGCTCATATAAAGTATAAATCGAGTATGGTTTTGTATTAAATGCAGTCTTAGTAGTTTAGCTGGGCATTATGTCAGAAAATATGTAAAACTGATACTTACAAGGAGCTCTGGGTTCGTATCTAGTGTTACACTGCACTTGTTCGAAGTTTTCACATCTAGATGTTGTGGTGGAGTAGAGCTGGGGGTACGTACATTCTCCCTGGTGACGACCTAACTCGGGATGCATTATCGAAGGACGGCAATCAATAAATCGAGCACAGTTTGCAGGATTTGCCATTTGTTCATTCATATGCTGTGCACAGTATATTTCTATTGATACTGAAAGTTCAAAGAAAATGTCTGTAACTTTTAGACAGTTAAAAAAAAAACAATGATCATGAAGTGTAAAATGAAAAAGAAAAGACTGATAAAGGAGTCGCAAAAATTAATAGATACAAATTGCCATATAAAAGAAACGAATGTAAATCAAATTTCCTCGCCCTGTAAAGAATATCAGAACATTTTGGGTGATGTTTCTAAACTTGTACGGCATTAAAAAACGATCAACAATACTCTCTTAGTAGCGAAAACGACCGATGACTGTTTTGACAGGAAATTAGTATTCTTCTTAGTTTTTAATATTGTTTTTCTTTTTGTGCCAGTACATGTATATGTAAAATGTTCATGTAAAGTGTTTTAAATGATCCCACGATGAATTTGTCTTTCAAATTTTTATAACTTATTAACAACATAGCCATATATTTCATGCACCAAAGTGTTCAGAAGATATGTCATGCATGGTTAGTTAAGAAATGTTGTTTGTACTTCATACATTACATATTTTGAGTATCTAAGGTCATTTATGTAGATGACATCAAACTTCCTTATTTAAAAATCATATCTAAACATTTATTATCATCATGTGCCCAGTATTCTAATCTAGGCAGATCTACTCCGAGTACTGAGAAAACAATAAAAATAGTTCAATGCAAAATGCCAGCAATCCATTTTTTTCTTAGCAGTCCTACTTCTGAATCGCTATTATTTCACTTGAGTTTTTCTACATATTTTTAAACAATTTTACTACTATGTCTTAACCTCGATGAGCATATTACAAATGTATACACATAATAATGATACTTTTTTCAATTAAGGAGTGTATCAAGTCCTATGTAAAAAGTAAGTGATATACTGGAAACAAAGAAAAAATTTATAAACCAAGCATTCAATTGTAGAAAACTACAACTGCCTTTTCTGGACAAATCAGTATACAAAATAAGAGGCTACTTTAGTATGTTGAAAATCAGCATGCCCCCGATACAATGATTTTGAGTAAGTATTGGAAATAAATCTAGCTTTTTTGAATAAATCGAGAGCATTTGATTGGACCAGAGAGTGAAGAAAACTGTGAACTATTTGATCTTCGCCGTTGAGTCTTTATCGTTGGTTGTGTAGTTTCGGATCACACTCAACTCGGCTTACTCGAAAGATATGTTCCTGGAGATCACCTGTCCTGCTGTAATAACGAGTTGTCGAAATATTCATATCACATTCATCCGCGATAAATTGTATCAGATATTTCTCGAAATAGTATTTCGCAAACTTTCTATACTCACACATATCTATGTCTTTAGTGCATGCCATTTTAATTGGATCAAACACTTCACCGCCAACGCAGTTTTGAGTGCTAAGTGTCCGGTTTCCCTGACATATTAAGTAGAACTCCGTTAACAGCCGATGAGGAAACGGGTTTGGTCCATCCGGCATACCACTGCAACCTGGTGTACTTATTGCCTCACAGTTCACACCGGCACCAGCGTGTTGGACATAATCACCTAAAATACAAACGAAAACCAATAATTATGGCCGTTGAATCAATTACAAAGTAATTTGTTGCTTTTTGTTGATTATTTATTATATTTTTGCACTTATATTAAGTGCAGTTAGAGATCATTTTAAACTTATAATGTTATGTGTAAGTGCGTGAGTTTTTATCATAGGTGTGCTTAATACAGGTTGTCTTAATATCTTTTTAGGCTACCTTGAGCTTGTCTGTTGTCTTGTTTTGTGTGTAACTATTGCCCTCATTTATCAAGGGACATAAATATATGTTTTCAATTAATAAGACAAAAAAGATATGCGAGTCTCCCCCCTTATCTACATGTAAAAGGACCGAGAGAAAATTGAAATACATGACTATAAATAGCAATTGTGTTACTATTATTGAAATTCAGACTGATTGAAGCGTTTTTGACTAGTCCCTTTAAGCTTTAGCTGCATTTAGCCAGTATACTTTTATTTGCCAATTCATACGTTTAATGATCACCCAGGCGATTTTAGTTCCCTCGGTAATTGTTATTAACTATTTCACAGAATACTTGAAACTCTGAATATTCTAGGCCTTTAAGCATGGTTTATCGGATATAACAGATAGGATTGCCTTTATTTTACTATTTCTCAAGATGTGAAAATGGTTTAAGCATAGTTTTTATAGATATTGACTTTTATTACTACTTCGTTCACAAAAACGTAATCATGATACAATATTTTATTGCCACCTATCCATCACCATTCCGTTACTAAATGGACTATTGTATAGATCATAACGCATTCAGTTTGATGTATTACTTATATATTACGTATAAAAGTTTTTTTTACCACAAAAAGGGGGTCATTGATTCATCGTGTGTGTAAACTTAAGGTAATTAGGTTTTTGAGTTGATGTAAATCGTCACCAATGTCTCCTGCAATGATGTCAGCTAGACAACATTAATCAACTATTACAGCAATTACAAACGATAGGACAGCAGATAAGGATGCATTCTGTTGCGGTCACATGTTTAAAAAAGGTAAACAATGACTCCTTTTGAACAACGTTGGGTCGAGCGTATAACTTGTGGCCATGAAGCCACAGGGCAGCCATTAAACAGGTACACCAATAGTACTGCACTGTGTAGCCATATTCCTTGTTAAAACTAAATCAGTTACAAATAAAACAAACAAACAAACTCAATAAAATCATATTCAAAGATTCGTTATTCTTTAAGTTCCTCTGCTTCTGATTCAAATGTGTTTTTGTGTACAGTACTACATCTTTGCATTCATGCAAGTTTTTAATTTAACGCAGGTACGTTCACGGTATTTTAGATGCTGCTTCCGTCGTCAGTGTTATTCAGACGCTTTCTAATGGTCTTCATGGCACTCAATGTCGAATTACTGAGTTTTGTTTCATATTGTATTTAGAGTTGTTATGTTTGTAGCGACTGCAGTATGACGAATTTATTCATCTAGGAAAATTCACATGATACATTTGTAGTGCAAGATACAGAAGTGGTCCCAATTCTAGAACGTTACATTGGACCTGGGTGTAAGGTCTCATCCGAAAGGCAGTTGAGCACTGCGTTTGATGACGAGCAGGCCATTTGCTTTGCTTGTAAGTTATAGTTAGCCTTATCATGTATCTAGGATCATATATCCTGAAAGCTTAAGAGCACTGCAGAATCTACATTGATTCAATATCTGCGCTCCGCGACAGTATCTAAGACCACTTTGCTTGAACATATTACATTCAAGTAGCATGGTTGCTTACTAATGCTAGTCCACATGTTCTTTTACGTACTTTAGATATTTTTCATCCGCTAATCTTAGCAGCCGTTTACTTAGTCACAGTGGTACTTAATACCGACTAAAATGCGCATTTAAGAAACGCCTCAAGTTTTCGTGCTCTGAAAACAACCTATAATGCGCATTTTAATAAGATATCTGCCTACATCGTAGATTTCAGCTTAAATATTTCCGAAACTCATTATTTTTAGACAAGTGTTTAAATTATTTCGTGAAACCACAACCGGTCTTGTACAGGACATTTAACTTGAAGATAATTGCTCGTCAAAATATAATTTATTAAATATTCTGGCCGATCTTTTTGCACGAAATATAATTTTCGTTACCTTGAGGTCGTCATCATGAGTTTCCTGGCATGCTTAATTAGATAAACAACCGTCTTAAAGCGCCGTACACTGACATTATAGTGAGTAAATTATTAATTTTTATGAAGGGAAAAAACTCAAGATTGGTGACGCATGCAGTTTTACGAGTTTTTAAAGCGACAATAAAGTTGACGCGAAAAGAGGAGAATGAAATAAAAAATATTAGTTTACTGATATTTTTCTTTAAAAATATCTGAAGACTTTACAGACACTGAAGACGTTTTAGTTTATATCAATGTAGTTTTTAAAACGGTCAATGAAAGGATATTTATAAAAATTTTGCGACAAATTCAAGTAATCACATGTAGCATGATGTTTTCATAATATTTGTTGAGTTTCTTGATGATTCGTCCCTGACCAAGCTAAAACCTCCGTTTTAAAGCGTTAACCTTTTGATATGCTATGTGTGACTGACAATGCTTTTACCGGGATACTAAGCCCCCTGTTTTGCAAGACGCACACGAAACGCCCAAATTTGACACTTTTTTTCGGTTTGCAGCCCTTTCTGAATTTCTAAAGTCATTTTTACTACCTATGGACGCCCTTAAAGGTGATTCTGAAGTGATGATAGCAATGGAAATATATATCATTCTTTTATAAAAGAAACAACACATCTGCGATATTTTAAGCTTACATACATGGAGTTCTATGGCTGCTGTAAATAAAGACTGGTCAGCTCAATACTTACATTTGTTTGTAGGAGTAAATCTGTCGAAACAGTTTACCGAGGATCTGTCGTTACACATATTTGTAGATGGATTGAAAAGCTGAGGGAATGGACACTCCTTCAGGTATGGGCCCAGCCCAGGTGTAAACGAAGCATCTCTACAATCATAGTATTGGGCACAATGATCAGGGCTCTGGAATCGAATATTTGGATGGTCCAGACAATATGTTTCTATGATATCTGAAAGCAAAGAGTGAAAAACAATGAAATTTATAGTGAATTAAATTTTGATTTACAAGCATCATAAACTTTCGTAATAATCTATTAACTTTCTTATCCACCACCTCTTGGGACCGTAAAATAAAGCAGGACGTCGCTTAAGACAGGATCATTTATGTTTGAAACAGATGCTGGGACCAAAAAAAGTGCTGGATTCTAGGCAGGCTGTCGTTGTGATTAGGTGTCGGATTTAGCATGTTTCATTGTAATAAAGGATGTAAATTCACCTGTAAATCTTATCAAGCCTGTCGCATGTTTAGAGAAATAAACTGTAAGACTTATTTTACTTTATCTACTTAATTGATAATGATTTAAGATGTAAATTGCATCCACATTGTATTCAGTTTGACGAATAACTTGTTCCCAAATGTGACTTCATAAGTGTTCACCAATTACATAAGATTCATGCTTTTGAAAGCTACCTGCCGAAGACCATTTTATGACATCCACAGCCTTCTTTTTCTTTTAAATTTTTTTACATGGAACTTAGGCTTTATATTTTCAAAGTCAAATATGCACTATGCAAAGCGGGATATTTGCTCAGACGCTGAAAATTTACTGTCATATAGAAGACTTTTTGATATGAGACAG
>JAFMSR010002099.1:0-24968 GCA_022818135.1 Saxidomus purpurata | reverse complement strand
CTACAAAGGCTATTTTAAGTGTGTCATTCTAATAATAAATCTGTGCTGTCAGTCTGTCACTCTTTCAAAGATTCCTGCAAAAATGATGCTTGCAAAAAGCCATCAACATTTAATTTACATGCATTACAAAACAACATTTTGCATTACAACTGACCTGAAGAATCAGTACATGTACATTGAATAACAGTTATGATTTTGATTTTCAAAAATGTGGGGGAAAACATATGACAGCAGGAGCAATCTAAATCAATTCAGAATTACAAAATGATATAAAGGTACTTTTTTCTGATCTTGCTTAACCTACAATTCTTTAGACAATAACAAGAGCAATAAATATTTTGCCACAAAAATACAGCACATATCTGTTTGATTCAGTGAAATATTGATAAGCAAGTGAAACCAACAGCTCATACATTTTGCTGGTACTAAAATTAAGAAATAAAAGTGATATATTAACATACTTTTACAGCATAGAGTGATGATCTTTGGTCTGTTTTAACGAATGTAGGATCCACTATGTCAAAGTCTACATGAAACATACTTCCTGTAACTTCACCTCTGTTCCTGCTACTCTCATGTATATATACACTTAGCTGAAAAACACAGCATTTTATAAGAACGAATGTATTCTTACCCCCTATGCTGCTAAATATCTAAACAGAAAATCATTCAACTTTGACAGTACTATTCAGTCTCAAACATAAGTTTACTGAATATTTATTGACTGAAATATAAACAGTGCAGAATGCATGGATGATCATGCTGATCATGATCTGCACTGATTGTAAAGGCAGGCTCACTTGCTATCAAACTTACAACATTTATCACCTTCAACAAGTTCTGATTTACTATTACTACTCTTTGTATGTCTGTATCCTGTTCAACTAGCTCAGTTGTCAACTGGTCAATTTGCAAAGTCATGAATCAACACTTCTAAGACAGGCAGTCCTCTTAAAAACTATTTGATCAAACTGACATGGTTTTCAGTAATACTTCTGTATAACACTTCTGAAGTGTTCAGATATCTACAAACACATTATATGTTGTAGCTGATTACAATATAGCTACATTGGTGAAATGCTGCTGAAAATTATATTGAACTTAATACACAAAAACTAAACTATAAATTATGGAATAAACTTGCAAGGTAGTTTTCACTTTTTACTATGGCAAAAATCTTGCAAGTTGACTTTTTTAGTCCACCAAATGTTTCTTAACACTGGGACAAAAGACCCAAATCTTAATACATCATACAAAATAACATTTCACACATGTCTGAAGATGACCATGTTACAGCAAATTACATGAAGTGGTAAAAAGCAGAGAATTACCTTTTTATTTGCAAATAAAAAATCATTTGGAGATTTTGTCTCTGCAGGCAATGCTAAGTTGTGCGTGTTTCTATATATGTCATCTTGAAAGGTGTTGACTGATGTCTCCTCACCACTTCCCATGCAAATCAGTGTTCCATCATTGGTTGATATTAAAAGCTCCAGTCCTTCTGATTGGACAACAAGGTCATGTGACAAAATTTGAACCAATGAGGTTTCTCCTATAGGAAAGTGAGTTCTGCAAGTCTGGTCTGTTGAAACCACATGTAAAGCCCCATCGTTTGACAGAAATACCTGTAAAATATCACTTAACATTCAGTACATTATGATATCATTTTCAGTTTAATTTAGCTAAAACCTATTTAATGATATAAAATTTAGGTTTAGGTCTGCAACATTTATTAACTTTGCTTACTGATGGCTTCCTAGATACCAGACTAGTGCCAAAAAGTCAGACATATAGAAGTCATGTTCTCTTATTGAAAAGTTTTAGGCCAACCTTACACGAAAGTAGTCAATTACGGAACAATTTTTTCAAAACCTTAAACACAACTCCATCAAAATATACATTGTGTGAAAAAGATGACCAAATTATAACTGTGCGAAATGCAAACAAGAGCTGTCCCTCGTAAGTGACGAATGCCCCCAAAAGAGGTATCTAACAGTCTGTGTCCTCTCCATGTGCACAATAATTGTGCCATGTAATTTTAAAAATCCTTCCATGCATGACAAAGTTACCATGCATACATTACTTTTAAACTGCAAGTGCCAAATTACAATGTATTTCAAAATCCTTCAATGCATGACAATGTCAGTCTGGATACGAATGTGTGCATTTAAACAGGATTCCATTACCTTTAAACCCCATGTGTGACCTTGACCTTGAAGTTAGGGACGTGGTATTGCAAGCGACACATCGTCTTGATATACTGAACATTTGTGCCAAGTTATTTCAAAATCCTTCAATGCATGACAAAGTTACAGCCCGGACACCAAAATGCAAGGCCGGACGCATAGACAGACGGACGGATGTTCTAACATATGGATACTTATGTGGCTACTCTATTGTTCTCTCCATTGTTATTTTAGCCATGTAAGAGAAAAAATAGACACCTAAGAGCTTACAGAATGAATGACATCAAAGAGTATTTACTGTCACCTATTGTTCCTATAGCCACCTAAGTATTCAAATGTAAGCACAGACGGACAGTGCAATTTTATTATGCCCACTTTTCAATCATAAAAAACATTCATGTGAACATAGGATCAGTTTTACTAAAAACAATAATGTAACAGTTATCTTTATTCTTACCATATCTAAATCTTTTCTGTTACTTGACACTTTTGTTGCTAGAATATTGGATAAAATTGGATGGCCTGTTTTGATTGGCCATTTATCAAGCACTTTTCCAGTTGCACCGTTGATAGCAAAAACATCTCTGTCAATTCATACAAAAGCACATCTTACAATATATATCACACAGACAGAATTCACTTCATTAAAGCAACAACTATGATGGCTTTAACAGTGAGTTATACATGTAGTATGGGAGTTATGTATAGATTTTACTTAAATAAATTATGATTAGGAAAATTGTGTCGGTTTTCAAAGAATCTCAAATGAGTTCCACACACACCTAGAATGTTACCAGGTGCATGTAATATGAAAATGAAACATATAGTGTTATTTCATTCTGTTTTATTTTTCAAAATATTAGTGCTGTATTTGCCTGTGTGATTTTGATATTAGTGACACACATTGTTAAAAATTTGGTAAATGCATAAATATGTGAGTATTATAAAAGTGATTATGATAAATAAGTTCCAAATATTAATGTGTTTATAGTCAATAAAATAAATGGAGAGACATACATAAAAGGATATGGGACTATGTTTGCAATTATCTAGAGAACATACCCTTCATTTGTTGGTATGATTACTTCAACATATCCGTCTCCGTCTACATCCAGCAACCTGCTGCCTGGAGAGTTGTCACCTGACACAGTTACCTCCCATGTCACAGTTCCATCGTCATTCAAACATACAACATTACCACTTGTATCTATAGCAACAATCTCTAGGGTACTGTCACGATTTACATCTGCCACAGTCAACTAAAAACATGAGAAAAATAATTCAGTGTACATGTACTTGAAAACAGAAAATCTGCTTAACTGAGTCTACATGAAACATTTGCAACACCAGACTGAATCTTGTAGTCTTAAAGTCTGAATGTCATATTATGTCAGTTTGACTACTTTCCATAAAAATGAAGTGACTAATATATACAAATGGATGTCATACAAGAATGACCACCAATTTCTGAGGCCCGTAACAGCAGAGGTTAATTGCTCTTGTACTTCACTTCCTTTTTACCAATGTATGTGCTGTCATATAGTTCAATAGTTTGGGCATGACCTACATTTCATCATCAGTATATTATACCTGTCCATGAATTATACCCATGCTATATGGGAACCCTGCTCTGTCTTTCACTCCTCCTTCAGTCTCAATCACGTGTACATTCCCTGCAGAGGTCCCTATCACAATCTCAAGATGGCCGCCATTCCTGTCCATGTCAATGACCGTAGGTGAGAACAAGATGTAAGCAGGGAACCCGGATGCTTTCTACAATGATAGAACAACACATATATTTAGTATAAATTTATGATTACTGCCCTTAGTAGTGACAATTACTCTTGCCAAAGAAGGGCTGATGATACCATGGTAAAGTTCCCACATTACAGGCTTCAAACCCAAGACCACAACAGTGATCAGTAATGATAATAATGATAATATTGCAACAGTTATTATAGTCAGTTAACAGTAATAATTTAACTACAGATAAACCTATGATCAAAGACCACTGGCAAGAACAAGCTTAAAGGTCCATTACAAAGAAAAAATCAAATTTTCTTTTAAATCTTGAATTGTAACATGCGTCTTCACAGAGACATACTGCATCAAATGTGACCATATTGTGTTGAAAATTTGAGTTTAACAAAAGAATTGATAAATTATATTTTGTCTTTTTAAAAACGAAATTAGGTTTTCCAGTTATCAAATATTTTTATAATATTGCAGAAGTCTCCACAGAGGCTGCAAATAGGTTATACATGAATAAGCATGCATATTTTGAATTATAGTTGAAAGACTTTTACTTCCAATGATGTACAACAGCAGTACTCTCCAGCAGGGAAATACTCTGCCGCTATTGTAAAGTTTTAGAAGCCAGTATCAATTTGTATTTTCCCGTTACAATTCCAGAATCCAGATTTAAAAGAAAATTCAACTTGGTCTTAGTAATGGACCTTTAAGTGGACTTTGTTGACAGGTGGTCTTTGTTGACATGTGGTCTCTGTTGACAGGCAGTCTTTAATCGCTTTGTTTCTACATTAGATCAGTAGTAGTCTTCACTCTACAAGTCTTTATTAGCAAGGCAGCCTTTCTTCGCAGTCATCTTCAACACATGTATTTCGGTATATCTAATATTTGAATAGCAAGGCTATACAAAAATTCAAATACATTTAAGTGATCTATCTTTTATAATCTTAAACAATACTAGTATTCTTGCACCTTGCAAAAATACTAGTATGGTTTAAGATTAATGCAACAGTTTGAAATATTATAACAAAAGAGTATGAAATTAAAACTGTGTACATACTGTGGTAAGATCCAGGAAGATTGTCTGTAGAACTTTCATCTCTGTAAGATTGACAATGGTGATTCCAGAGACCACATACTTGCCTAGCTCTGTCCCATTTATGCTGTTTATATGGTCAAAGTTTTCTGCAAGTCTGAAACGGATTTTGCAATGTTTTATTTGTTTGATTTCACTGTTTAAAACAGATATGAATAAACAGTTTTCTTTAAGGTAAGATGCTAGACTGTATCATATAGATAGACAACGGATGATTTTTGAAATGAGGAAACATTTTAATGGATGTCAGTGAATCTTTTACCTGTTCTGTACAACTGACTGATTTTATTTTACTTGAAACCAAATTGAAATGCAAATGATGTTAAGAACTTAAGAATCAGTATCAATGATCAGTCTACAACAGTTATCATACCGGTATATATCGCCCAATTACTGTCCTAATTCTGCCAATAATGCCTATAAAACCAGAATATCATACTTTCCATGGGTAAATATAATATAATAATGTTTTGTATAATTTCAAGGTGTTCATCATTTACTCTAAAAGCTGCACATTCAAACAAAATCTATTGATGTGGAACAGTGGTAGAGAATGTACCTGTAATCTTCCTCATCAAAATAGTAGGACACTGGAATGATGAGTTCTTCCATCTTGTTGTCACCGTTGAGATCAGCAATCACAGGGGTCGCCATAACATGAGCATCTACAGGCAGATAACTCTTGTCCTGGTATAAACATGGGACATAAGTGCACAAAAGAATTCAAAACTTTCACAAGAAATTGTTATTTAAAATTGAACTCCTTAAGAAGACTGAAATTCAGGCAAGTCTGTTTTGTCTGGCACTTCTTTTATTAAATATTAACACAATTTATAGAACTAGCTTTGTACAGTGCCATTTTATAGGGATACTCAAGAAAATCCAATACCTACACAGCAAAAACTAGTCTACTTCTAGTCTACATTGATAATAAGGTCAGAAATATTTGGCTTATTAATGGCAGAAATATGGATATTTACTATCCAAGCTACAGTATGTTAACATACATTGCATTAAAGCTCACATTTTTTATATCTTCACTAGCTTCCTTGACATATTTGTTGACATCATCACCTGAAACAGCTACAACTTTAGTGTACCAGTCTTGCTTGACAAATGCTGGTGCAATCTGTAATATAAAATATTCAATTCTGTTGAATATTTCTTAAGCTGAACATGAAATATTTCTTCTATGCCTCTGTCCAAACAGATGTTACTATCTTTGTGTCATACGTTTAAAATAAGCGGCTTCCTTAATGCTTTAAGCAAATAATTCCTAAGTTAAAATCAGCCTTTTTAATAAATGAAATAACAACAAACTGGTAATGTTACCAATCAAACAACTGTGTTGCCTGCAACTAAACAGACACATTAAGAAGAAATAATAACATGCGAAAAAACATCTTAATATCACAGTAATGGTAATGACAATTCAGAGGACTGCCAATTTTTGTGGTCATTTCATGATTACAGACAGTACCCAAGATTATGTGCTCTAACTGTTTTTCATGAGTCTTTACGCCAAATTATTCCATGTTCCTTTCACTGCTCAAGAGATATAGAGCAGACACACAAATCGTGACTCAAACCAAAGACCTAAAGTAATGACATTGACAGTGGATCTGAACTGTGTGCTCTACAAGCTGTCTCAAGATGGACATTTGTGCAAATATATTTTAAAATCTTTCAAGTGGTCCCAGAAATAGGGAACAGACCTGCAAAGTGTGATGCAAACATATAACAACAAAGTAATCCCTATGTCTGTAAGCTATGCTCGACAAACAATGACAGCCGCAGTTAAGACAGCAGATTATCTAAAAAATCAAACACCAACAAACTGGGAACTGATATTTGATTGAATGTTGCATCAAAGTGTAATTTTTAAATTTCAGTGAGCCTACTGAAAATATCAAAAATAACTTTCACACGTCTGAACATACCTCTAAGAACTTGTCTTTTATTACTGTACCATTTGGTGTATAGAAGAGAAGATCAGCTGAGAAGGTTACAAACAGGATGTCCAGCATCCCATCATCATTTACATCATACTGAAAATAAAACCAACACCAGTCCAACAGAAAATGTCACTCAGTCTTATATTCTAATGTGAAATGACTCTTTAAACAGATGACTTTTATCAGCATTAAAATATACAGTAATACGGTCAAAATAATACAAATCTTCTACATATATTTCTGAAATAATTTTTATGTTCTTATCCACTAAAACAGACATGCTTTCTCATCATCCTCATCATCCATAGTGATTGCCTCATTCTGTAAAGAGTATACTCGCAACTGAATGACCATTGACATTTCTCATGATTGTTTATTAATGAAGGTAAGATTCCTTTATTAATTCATTTTAGTTTTAAACAGTAGTCAGTACTTCCTGGTTCCATCTTAAAGTGGAATTATGCACATTTTTTATCAAGTAAAAATACAGCTTAATTAGGTGTGTGTAATAAGGGTATAGGAAATAATGGCTTTTAACCCAATACACCAAACTCTTTCTGCTACCAGTACGAAATAATAATTTCCCAAATATTGCTTTTCCTATTTTGACTGGGAGAGTCAATTTAAGAAATAAACAACTGCATGCAAGAGTTGCTTTCCTTCCACTACCAAAATCTCTATCACTGCCAAGAAAGGAATTATTATTTTATTAGTCCAATTTTTATATTTCTAAAGCACCAACTTCAAATACTAATACGGCATTATCATAAGTTTAACACATTTAAATGCACAGCAACCGAAAATTGCTTTTATAAAACTGTCACCAAAAATACAGTATGTGCAGTAAGATGCGCATAATGTCACTTTAACATAGAGTTGACTAAACAGCCTTGACTGTTGCTCTAACAACATTTGACCTGGATTGGTGATGCAAGTATAGATGTATCAAGTTTCTGTGTTGGCCATCTTGAGTTGGTGAGAGTCTTGCCAGTTTCAGCTTCAATGACAGTCTGTGATTCACCAAGTGGTGCGGCTATAATATCCAGTTTACCATCACCATCCACATCAGTTATCAGTGGTGCTGCTGCAAACGGTGAGTGGGCAACTTCAGCTGTCCAAAGTTTCATCAAATTGTAACCACATCTGCAAGATAAGATAACCAAACAAAAATAAATATAGTTTGATACTACAAAAACAAATACTAACTTGTGTGTCATGTCACCAGTATTCAGCTGCTTTTAGATAACAAGATGGTACTGACCGGTATAATGCACCAAAGGGATACAACTTAGACTACATACAAGATACAAAATTTTATTTAGTGTCACCATGGTACATTAAGGTCTTACTTACTTACTTGGTCTTTGTAGACCTGTTGAGATCTTTAATCTCATTATCTATATACATCAATAGTATAATTTATTTCAAGCTGAATTTTAAAGCAACGGCATAGTCACCAGTGCCATATTTTAAGAATGAAAAGCAGTTGTCACACAGTCGCAGTATTCGCACTAGCCATAGATGTTGAAATACTGGAATACTAAAACGAATCTCAAAACATAGAAAAGATTTGACAGGCTTAAGACCCTGCCCATAATACTCATGAGAGGTGTGAGGCAGTATAACAAGATAGATAGACATACACTTTTCAGTGAACGAGGGAAGCTAATTTCTTACTAAGTAACACTGTCAGTCACACTCTTACTTGGTCTGTGTAGAGTTGTTGAGGTCTAATAATCTCATCATCTACATCAATATGTTTCAACAATTTAAACAAGACTTCAAGTGTATAAATCATCATACTGAATTGCTTTTCAACGATGGCTTAATAAATGTCACTGGTGTCATATTTTAAACATGAAAAGCGCTCAGTACATGTGTTTATCAGTTGCTAACAATAAATTGAACTAAAATATATTACAAAACATTGCCCTTACTGTTTAAAAAAACATTTTTGTATGTAAACATTGATTTTTTACTTTGTTAGGCTGCACTTCCTTTTTCACGTGGAATTTATAAAGAAATAAGTACCCCACCCACTTGTTTTATCACTGCACTTTCAAAAAAATCATAATTATATCAAAAGACAGGTTAACATTTTACAAACCTTGCGCGCTCTATCTGATCGGCTTTTGCTTTAGATGCAAGATGTGCATCGTCAGTGCACTGAGTTAAAACAATAAGATATAAAAGGTAAATCAACAGAATTGTTTTCATTTTTTCATGGGCGCAGACATCTTATTATAAGGCTAAATCTTTAACGAAAGATCAGATTATCGTCGTCATCGCTCATCGCACAGCGCGCAAGAGATCCCAGTTGTTTGCGTTTCATATTTGTTATTTACGTATCCATATCCATCACTAAAACAAAAGGAAAGCAATTTAAATTTTCTATGCTTTGCTTTGGTGGTTCATGGGAATGACTCTAGACTCTTAATACTTACTGCTATCTAAAAAAATGATGCAGATGCATTGGAATGAAGTTCCATGTGAATGTGGAAATTGCATACCAGGAAAGAAAACATTTATTAGTTATGAAGCTGGACTATATGAGTTATTTGGTTGAGTTGGACTGAATGGATGTATAGTTTATCTGTTTATCTGCATAGTTTATCTGTTGGGAGAATATTTAGCTATCATGCTTAAAGTGCAAGGTTTCTCCAGAGTTCTAGGGAGATGTAACACCTTGAGTCTCACACCTTGAATTGTGCTTTAATTTCAGCTTATAGACATCTATATTGTTTGGTTATTGTTGTGTAAAGGGCATTAGTTTAAACATTTTAAAATGCGCAAAAGGCATTGAATATCACGGGCGTTTGGGTTCAGTAGATTCTGGACCAAAAGTTTATCTTGTAATCACTTTTTGCATACAGTATTCACAAACTATGAGAACCCTGTATACACACTGAACATGTTTAGTCATCCGACACAAACGTATTTCAAAAACGCCCATTTGTATATGTCTCTAAATCATATAAAAGATACATAGGGGCATGTTTTGAATGTTTTTTCATATGCGAATATGCAAAAATGATTACAATATGTTACACTTTTGGTATAAGAATCGTTCGACTGAACCCAAGCGCCTATGTCGAAGACAAAGAGTGAACAAGAGACGATTGAACTTAACTGCAATGTCTAGCACTGTGGTTGCCTTATACTAGTAGCTAAGACATGTAACTTCAAAGAAAGGTGTGTCAAGTTATAAATTTAGCCCACATGCGATTTACCTTCTGTCATGTCAATTAAGAAATTGTAAATAAAGCAGTTACGTAAGTGTCGAAACGTTATTCAACTTGGTATGTTTAAATATGACTGCTGTTTCAGTTTATTACTTTGCGAGAAAAAAATTCTTGGTATAAGAAACTACAAGTTACAAGTTTAAGACACATACTGGTTGCTTTCCAATGTCGCAAGATTCTCTTTTGATATATATAAATGATATATGTGAAATACTACCCGATAATTTCTTTCTGTTTCTGTTTGGACACACATCCTCATAAACTACTCTGACTTTACTGAAAAAGCTGATAGCAACAGTAAAAGGGAAACAATGACCATGACTATTTTAATGAGAAAGCTAAAAAAGGGTGTCACAATATAACTGTTTTGGGTGTATTGTCTTTACACTACAATCACATTTGTCATTAGAAAGTCAGAGAGTGTGCTGGCAAGTATGATTACTAGTACACATTCTTGTCTAGAGTAATAGTCGGGCGAAACAAGGAATAGAATAAGTTTCAAACAAAAGTCCAGATACGTTTCTTGAAGAGACCAACACTTTATGCAAATAGCTTTTCAGAGACATAAAGGATGAATGAAATGATGACCGCAGACACCATTTCTATATGTGTTTTGTCTGTTTCGATTTTTTTGTTTCCATACCTTTAGATAATGTACGTGTTACGGCAAGTTTGCATTTTTACTTAGATTTTTTTTTTAAATCCCTAAGTTTTCATCAGCGGCACAACTCTTGGAAATATAATAATAACAAGAGCTGTCACATGACAGCACGCTGGACTATTCGAAAGCTTGTTGGTAAAATGGGGTTTTTGTCTAAGAACAGGAGTATTGTGTAATTGTCTATAAGAATTAAGGTCAAAGATATGAAACTTGTTCAAAAAGACCTTTGTAAATGTACATTGCATTCAAGGTCTTACTCTGGATTCTGCAAGCCAACTGGAGGGAGGATGGGGGGGATAATTTCAAAGAAATACATGACCTTGTATATTTGATCATGAATAATTTTGTAACTTTTCAAAATTGATATGTATAGAATTAAAAAAGCATGACCGCTTCATGCTGCATAATTATTCTATGACATTTCAAAAGAAAGCCATTTTGAGTATTTCCATTTTAGTCTGGAAAAATTCTAAGTTAAAAAGGGCATAAATATGTCAAAAATCAAAAACATTGGTGAAGATGTTGACAGTAAATACGTTCGATAGTATTCTATCTTTAACAAAACATTCAAAGTTAAAAAGGGACACAAATCTATCAAAAATCAAAACAGAGTTATGGGGATTGTTTCCTCAGGTGTAGATGTTGATGGTAAACATATATTTTGAGTTTCAAGTCAATACCTTATATAGTATTCAAGATATTTGAATTTACAAAAAAAAATACCAAAACTTCTAAGTTAAAAAGGGGCATAAATCTGTCAAAAATCACAACAGAGTTATGGGAATTGTTTCCTCAGGTGTATAATGTTGATGGTAGACACATACTTTGAGTTTCAAGTCAATACCTTATATAGTATTCAAGATATTTGAATTTACAAAAAAAAAATACCAAAACTTCTAAGTTAAAAAGGGGCATAAATCTGTCAAAAATCAAAACAGAGTTATGGGAATTGTTTCCTCAGGTGTATATGTTGATGGTAGACACATACCGGTACTTTGAGTTTCAAGTCAATACCTTTGATAGTATTCAAGATATTTGAATTTATAAAAAACTTTAACCAAAAATTCTAAGTTAAAAAGGGGCATAAATCTGTCAAAAATCAAAACAGAGTTATGGGGATTGTTTCCTCAGGTGAAGATGTTGATGGTAGACACATACTTTGAGTTTCAAGTCAATACCTTTGATAGTATTCAAGATATTTGAATTTATAAAAAACTTTAACCAAAAATTCTAAGTTAAAAAGGGGCATAAATCTGTCAAAAATCAAAACAGAGTTATGGGGATTGTTTCCTCAGGTGAAGATGTTGATGGTATACATATAGTTTGAGTTTCAAGTCAAACCTTTGATAGTATTCAAGATATTTGACTTTATGAAAAACTTTAACCAACGCAGAGCGCCGGCAGCTTGCCTACTTAGATATGCAATAGTCTCCTTATTCTTCGAATAGTCGAGCTAAAAATGAGGAAGCAGATTTAGTACAAATTGTATCAGGTAGGACAATTGGATATTAACTTGGTCGAATTGCCTTTAGACACTGGTCTAAAACTGGGTAAAGTGGGGGCAAAAGCTAGATCTCCAGGTCAATTCATAAACCGTTTGAACACTCTGGAAGCCACATTTTACCCACACTCATCTTGAAAGTTGTTCAGAATGTATTCATTGATGATTTCTAGGCAAGGTTCCAAACTTCTCGTGAGAACCGGGTCAGCATATGGTAAACCCTATAAAACTCTAGAAATAACAATTTATTGCCAATTATCTTGAAAGTAAGCCAGAATATATGCTTTGGTGAACTCGAAACTGGACCACATGGGGTAAAAAACTAGATCATCATGTCAATTAATCGAAAAACCATGTGAACAATGTAGAAGCCACATTTTGCACCAAACCATCGTGACAATTAGCCAGGATGTTTGTCTTGGTACTCAAGGTCAGGTTCAAGACTTGGGTTACGTTGGATCAAAAACTAGGTCACCAGGTCAAATTATAGGGGGGAAACCTTTTGACTTCTCTGGAAGTTTTCACCCAATCCTGAAAATTTGTCAGAATGAATGTCTTGATAAATTCTAGGTCGTTTAAAATTGGGTCACATGGAATCAAAATTTAGGTTCAAAATAAACTCATAGAACAACTTTGTCAACCTATCAGAATTCACATTTTGAAAGTTTAAATGGTCAGAATTTTTGTTTTAGTGAACTCTAGGAGGGTTTCATGGGGTTAAAAACTAGGATTTTAGGTGAAATCATAGAAAAATCTTGTGAACACTTAAGAGGCTGTATTTGACACCCAGTCATCATGGAAATTTGTTAGAATGTCTTGACCAAATCTAGGTCAAGATCAAAATGGTGTAACATTGGGTCCTTGAAAAGTTAGATCACCAGGTACATCTGCGATCTGGACCTTTTGACCTGTTTCTTGTTTATAAAACTTTGGACTACGTGAATATTTGCAAACATATTTGAAAATTGTCCGTCTTTTGGAGCAATGGTACTCAGGTGAACATGGTTTTTTTTTTTTTTTTTCTTTACCTCCATGTACATTTTTTGTACAGTTCATCCCGTATATTGTTAATATCCCTGTAGAGTGGAAGGGGGAAATGGGAATGGTCACGTCAGTACAACATTCTATATCTGCTCCATATCTTCTAAACAAACTCCTCGCAGAACTTTCATGAAGTTTGGGTCAAATGTTCACATCAAAACATGCAGAACCCATCTAACAACTTTATTGCTTCAAGGTTAAGGTCAAAACTTAAGGTCAAATGTAGGCGACTTAATTTAATGCTTGCTCCGTATCTCTTAGACACCGTGAAGGATTTTTATTCAACTTTGGGACATGCAAAAACCATGCAACAAGTTTACTGCCTCAAGTGTAGTCACAATTTTAGGTCAAATGTTAAAGGTATATTATTAGAATTTGGCCATGTAACATGTTTGTTTAAAACTTTTACATCTGATCATTTACACTCATTTATGTTCACTTAGCCCTTAATTCAAGTAAGATTTTCACTGGAGGTATTTTTATAATTTGATTTACCTATCATGGTTGCCCAAGCAAGATCGAGTTATTTTATCAGGAGTAAAAATTTGATACACATACTTTGCCTAAGGAAAGATATAAATATAAGACCTATTGTATTATATTTGTGAAATATTTGCATTAAAAATTATAAATTTAGATGGAATTCATTAGAAATACAAGTTTGAAAAATTATTATTACCTCCCTTTACCTATCTTGGGTGCGCACCCAAGATAGATTGGAAATAAATTAATTCAGAAGCTACACGTAGTTTTAAAACTTGCATTTTGGTTCAGAATGTTGAAATATGTGTATGTCTATCCAATTCAAATGTAAAAGTAGAAATATTGAAATAAAAAAGAAATACTCAACGTTTTAAATACTTTCATATTAAAGGGGAGTAATAACAAAATTTTATAAAAGTTAATAAAAGATAAATTTCTGATAGGGATTTAACTCTATGAAATGGGCCTTTTTGTTCATTAAATAAATCTCTAACAGAATATACAAAAAGTAAAAATTGTCATAAAATGTTGCTTAAAAGTAATTGACCACCTTTAAAACCTTGCATTTTGTGTCCTCTCTGTATCTCCTGCATACCCTACAGGGTTTTCATAAAATATAACAAATGTTCATCTCATGCAGACGTGCACATACAGGGATCTTTTTTATCCTTAATCCTTTGATGGTCTTGAAGGCTTTTCATAGAGTTTGTAACAAATATTAATCTCATTGAAATAATACGCAGATCCCATGTTCCAACCAGGTAGGCTCAAGGTCACACAAACAGGCAAACGTAATTAGACTATTAGTTGTCTAACCATTTGAACTTTCATCTCACTGAGGCGACATGGAGAACTAGAGTTCCAGGTATGTCACACATAGGGACCCAAGGTCATCCCTTCAACATTCTCTCATGTGGTGAAGGATAGAGCTATCTTTCAGACTGCTGTGTTCAGGTACATCTAGCCTCAAATCTCATTCCTTAAAACTAGCTGAAAAAATTGACAGGCAGCCCTGGTCACCTTGTTAATACAAGTATAAAGATCACAGCGACCTCGATTGCTGATGTTCAATATTAAGATAAATGTAAGCTTTCTTTTTATGGCGAGACTTCAAAAACAGCAGGTTTCACCTGATAAATGGTTCTGGAGTTACACATGTATCGTCCAATAATAGCTTTAGGTATAAAGGTCACTCTGGCCCCTACTTTTGATAGTTTGACTAAATGTGAAGCAAATCATGTGAAATATGATGAATGTAAGCAGAATGGTTTTTCAGGTCTCATATCTATAAGGGGAGAAACATGTGTGGGGTTGGGGTGGGGGCATAAAAATAACAAATTCATGAATAAAACTTTATTTCTGTTAAATTGGTACACAGTTATTAATGACTTCAATGAAATGGAAAATAAATGGAAATTTGCTCTAAAATGCACAAGTACTGTTGTGAGAATTGATGTTACACCACATCAACAACAATAAAGTGACAAACCTTCATTAACAAGCTATCCAGCAGCTTTACAAACAGTTAAATTTGATAAATAAGTGATGATTTTCCTGATATAATGGATAATGATTGGTCAACCTATTAGTAAACTGCAACATCCTGCTAAAGAGCTACAATGTAACTGGATGTTTTGTTAAATAATAAATACAGGTAGAAAGTTACATGGTTCAAACTTGTTTTTTTTTATTTCATTCTACAATCATATGTCAAGTAAGTTGATAAGAATTTGGGAAGCAAAATAGTTTTTTAAGATTAGATCCTAATTCTTCATCACATAATAAAAACGGGAAACAACAGATTCTACTTTTAGTAAAGAATTTCTGAAATAAAATTTTTGTTTAATATTTTGTTGTTTATTATCGAAAGAATGCAACAAATTACAAATTCTAAGGTTAAAACAACAATACAGAGTGTAAGGTAACATACATGATAAGATGCGGGCCCTCCAGCAGCAGTCAGAAAAAAGAATTAAGAGTAAATTTTGCTGGAAGATTAATTCTGATAAACTTTAAAGGCTTTTTGTGAGATATTGCTCTTAATGTATATGTTATATAATAAACAATGCCAGTCATACAGAATGGGTAAGGAAAAATCTGTACATTTCAATATTAAATTAAAATTGTACTGTCTGTCCAGAAAACTGTCTGTCCAGAAAACTAACATTTTTTTTGCTTTCCTTTGCTTCTTTCCAAAGGCTTTGTTTTCTGTCAAAGAAGAAATTTTACAGCCACTGGAAGGCCTGAAACTGATAAGACAATAGCACATTAATAATGAGGTGTATATCTGACTGAGATCATAGATTAATCTTCTATTTTACTGTCTTCTATCTGTCTAGTGGCTGGTAAATACACCTTGAAACTGTAATCTGTTCTTGGGAACGAACCCTGAAATGAGATATTAAAAATAAAATCAATGCTTTGATCTAATAACATATTCTATCATATCCTTTCATCTTAATAACTTAGAAATCTTGGACAAAAAAGCCTGCGAGTGTTACACTCTAGATCTACCAGAAGTAAAAATATTATGTAACTAATCTTTGAAATATTAAAAATTTGCTTTGAAATTCGTGGTTCAGTTGACTAAATCAGCAGTCATTAATGGGTCTCTCATTGAAAGCCATGATTCATGAAGAAATAAACAACAATTCAATTCAACTAAAAATTGTGATGAATGCTCGCAAAAACAGAGATTTATCATGTCCCTATATTTAACCCTAGAAATTTAGTGCAGATTTCAATATTTTTTATGTTAATCAGAAAGTTTCTGAAACCTAATGCAACCTAATTATCTGAACATATCTTTTCAAAATCCATTTAATAAATCAATCCAGAATAAGGTTTTCAGTTGTGCATGGGAACTAAAGGGATTATATACCTGAAGTTACAATACAAAGTTCCCATATTAAATATAAGGTGCGTTCACCACAAACATGGTCAAAATGACACATAATTAATATCATGATCAGCAAGTTTTGAAAATGATCACAGGAAACTTCAATATAAAAGATGGTTCACTTTGATGTTCCATTTTCGAGGTTTGAAGAGTAATATGATACTATTTCACAATAGGTAGCGCGGTAAAAGTTTCACCATTTGAACTGAAGTAGTTGGCTATCGGATACTTTTCTCATATAAGTTACACCTGATACAAAATATGTGTTTCAACTCGTCTTCATTCATTTTTTCTAAAAAAAAATTTAATTTTGGGTATAAGAACAAAGAACACTTACATTGTACTTGTCTTAAACTTTTATCATTTTAATTTCAAAATGTAGGGCAAGGAAAACAGAGAGTCATGATGGCCCTTTATCACTAATCAAAGTTCTACGGCTGCTCCTGCGCACATTCAACCCCACTGGAATTTCATCTTTTGAAGATAAATTTAATTAAAATTCAAATTTAATTTCAAACAAATATCTTTTGGACAAGCTTCTTTGATGAACAAATAGGAACAATTGCGGTGCCATTATGTGAAAATCTCGGGTCAAAACTTTGAAATATTAGAAAGGCAGCCATGTCCATCAACAGTGTTGTATTGATAAATCAAAATCACAGTTCAAGTAGGGTTTTAAGCTCATTTTACCATGGAAACAAGGGTTCTGCATGCAAAGGCTTTCCTTGAACATCTTTAGTGGAGGATCACCAAACTAACATTCATTCTAAGTTTCATCAAGTCTTTGGGAACTTTTTCTTTGAAAAGAGGCATAGTCAGATGAATTGTTTATTGTACTCGGATACATTTTGAAAATTATTCGTATGGACACAGATTTGGTGCAATTATCATTTTAAAACCTTGGAAAAAGTAATCAATAAAATTTTGTAACAGGTAAAAGCTGGATGTCTTATTGGTGTAGTTTATTCTATGCTTATTTTAGCTCATTTATGATGGAAACTGCAGGCTAAATTAGCCAGAAATACACTAGCGCTGCCAATTGTGGATGTGGGGACATAAACCTAGAAGTGTTTAAACCCACAACCTCTTGACTAAGGAGTCAACACCTAAACCTCATGACCATCACTCCTATTCAGGGCTCAGGAAATTGATCCAGGCTGGCCAATCACTGCTGATTACATGCACCTTTCTCCACCCTTCTTCATACACCATCATCAGTCTCAGGCTTGCAGATTTTCCACCCTCCTCATGGCCAACAACTACAATCATCACCTATTTCTTGGCCCATTGCCAAATCTAACATTGCACCATGTAAATTACCACTGATTTCTGGACCCTCCCCTCTACTAATACTCTTCTATTACTAAGTAATGTCTATATCCCTAACATTTCTGTAATATCCTATTTCCCAACAGACAGTATTTATATCAAATGTCTACATTCAAATAATTTTACATGTTCGCTTGATTTTCAGTATTTTTATTTTTCTCACACTGAGTTTTGTTCATTTGTTTTTACCATCCGAAATTTACCATCTTTCATGATTAAACCATAATGACACTTTATGACAAAATTTATTGAAATACCATTACTCTGTGACCAACAATAAGTGCAAACACATCAATTACTTCCTTTCACCTGCCTCGTGTTTGGACAAATGAGGTTATAATACTGATCATGTAGGACTGATTAGCGAAAGCCCACCTCAGGCAATTATCTTGACTAAGTTGATAGGTGCAAATACAGTCACAGTCAATATGCCATACATTTCACCATTTAGTTGGTTTTGTGAAATTAAGAAAAATGTTTGGACCATATTTCTATCAACCTTTTGTCACTGGAATCAGTCTGACAAGTCCAAACTCGGTTCGTACCAGCAAATTTTCGGTTTTCCTGATCCTGTTTCAATAATCTGTTATTATACCCCCAACAAACAAATTCTTAACCAAAATAATTTTCTAAGTATTAGCCGCATTTCTTTCATTGTGCATAATCATTGTACCATTTAAGTGCATTACTTTGCTATAACTTTAATACTTACAAATCATGTCCCTTTATAGTACGTAATGGTAGGGGTATTAATCACCACCAGTGATAACCGTATTTTTGTGATTACCGCTCCTATTAATCAAACGCTACGCTAAATAATGACAGGTGAAATTTTGACAGGAAGGTTGTCTCTGTATTCTGTAATGTTATACTTTATTCGTGAATAGCATAAAGTGCTTCAAGTAATTACGTCTGAATTGATAAAAAAGAATTTCCACATTTTAAGTCGTGCATTACCCCCCAGAGAAAATTACCGTTTTTGATACAAAATTGCTACTATTAAGTCAAACCTGTATAACAATGGATGATAAGATCTAAACTTGCGATAGCCCTTTTTTTCTTTTAAAACGTATTTCAAAACAACTTTTGTATTCACATTATTTTCTCTTCCCATGTATGTGTATGTCATTATAGGTAGCATTAATGCACCAAAATGTACCTATCAGATTATTATCAAATCTGTGTAAAGACAGATGATTTCATACAATTCTATTTTACATTTATAAACCAAAAATATAACTACTCTTTTTCAAATTTGCACCATGTAACAGATCTACAAGTTGAGATAATGTTGACAGTTAATAGAAATGCAGTACTCTTAATTTAATGTTGTTGAGTAAAAAGGTGCTTTTGTTTTGTTTGTGTTACTGAGAATAGTTTTGAGAAAAGTAATATGAAACCTATTGAAATGTGGTTACTTTAACTTTAAGGCCTTAGACATGGCAATTATTAGCAAATTCAATTGAAACGCCAGCTAACAAAAATATACAATACTGTAAAAACAATCATATTTGTTGGGCATTCAATTTCATGATTAAAATAAATCACAAATTTAAGGTTCCCACAAACTGCCTTTTAACAGTTTATTAATACGTAAAAAACAAGTATTAAATCAATATGCCAACAAAACTGTCAAAACCACAAAATATCATGCCCACTAATATAAATGCATTTATTGTATCCCTTTTTGGCACATAATTATGCATTGTTAAAAAGAATCAGCTTATTTATTGATAAGGCTTTAAATTGCTAAACTCGCACATCAAAAACATACCCCTTGAGAGTTGTCGCTGCTTTAGTAATGATAAACTGGATAACCATATCTCATCGGATATCCATAGCAACAACCATAATTTCCATAATCTATTTCCTGTTTAATAATTGGTTTAGGGGTCACATATAGCCTGTCGTTCTTATATCCTTTGCCCATCAAAATCTGATGGAGGAATGTATCTTGCGTGGGTATGGTCTCACATCGACAGTTTCGGGGAGAGGTTACCACATGATCCATGCTCGAATACATGTATGGATTGTATGTGCCATATGAAAACGGTCCTGCGTTTTCTTGATACGAGTAGGGATAATCTTCACTATGTGATGCACTGGTTGATGCGTATGTTGTGCTTGAGGATTCTGGGTAATACAACCCCATAGTCTCCGATACAGGATTATTCACAAGCATTATTGAGGATGTCACCAAATTTGCCTCCTTTGAGTCAGTCTTACTGGCCATCCTGACGACAAATCTTCCGGCAGTTCTAATTAAACTCACTGTAGTTCACTCACAAATTTTTTATGTCATTTAGATCAGGTTTTCACAATTTAATCCAGTCTTGCCTGAGATGTAATCATGTAATTTTAACCATAACTTAATATTTTGAAATAACTCCTTTCTTTAGCTATGCATCTAACAATTCATTCCTACTGAAATTATATACTCCTTCTTTAAAATGTTCATCACATTCATTTATTTATTAGGTAAATATTTCTCTTCTCCAATTAAAAACATGTAATGTTATCACAGAAATGGGTTCCTTAGTCAGTACTGTAGCAGGTTTATACAATTTTGATTATTATATCTTTATATAGAGATTATGACAGTGATACCGGGGCAAGCATTAGCCAAATATTGTCGCTGATTGGGCACGCCACTTGGGGAGAAATAATTATAGACCAAAAATGCAATTATACAAATATTTGTCAAAACTTCAAATCTGTCATAATGACACTTCACCCAATTACTGGCATGCAATGTTGAAATTAGAATTTTAAAGTTGAATTGTAAAGTTTCGGTTTCAGTTTAAATATTAACGCAATCTGATTACAGGTAAAGCTAAGGAACATGAGCTTAAATGTAAATATTTTATACATAAATGAAAAAGATAAACAATCAACAATGATCAATACAAAACGTTCTGAAAATAAATTTTCTCTTTCAAAAGTGACTAAAAAAATACATTTTTAAATATTTTTTTTCTACAAAATAACAACTGAATGAAAACATGTATCAGAATTGAAAATGACTTGAAATCAATTAGTCCTGCAGAATTTAAAAAAAAAAAACTTGTCCGTGTTTCACATTTGACAATACCATTAATTGTTCAAAAGGTTCTTTTTTGAAAATTTACAGACTATTATAGCAAGCATTGTAGCCTGGTCATAATCTGCATAGATCAATAAGGCAGAATCCCATGCAACCAGTAGGGTCAGAGTTAAAGTAATTGTAACTTAAAAGCTATGACATGAATTTCTTATCATCAATCTGGGACTTATTCTGTTGTCATTAACTAGTCAGTCTAAGGACTGTCGGTACCTAAGCAAAAATGTAGCTCAACTCCTACCACACTTGCGGCATATCATATGGGATTTGTGACCAGTGCAGATCATGATCAGCTTACATTTCTGTGTAGTCTGATCATGATCTGCACTGTTTTCTATTCATTCAATAGATTTTCCTTGAAACAATTATTGGTATTACCCAAATTGAAAGATGGACAAGTCTATGTTAGAGATTTAGCAGGGTACAGGTTTAGTACATAAAACAATATATATAAAACATTAAGTCCAATATCTTTGATAGAATCTCTGATAACAGTGTAACAATACAGTACAGAATATTTTTGTTCAGAGGAGAGGCCATAGAAAAAGACCCTGCTTACATGACCTTTTAACTTAAACAATGACCTATACGTATCATTTGGAAATTGTTTCAGTCCTATCTTTTATATGAAGTTTAGTATCCACGCATAGTACTTGCTATTATAATAGTACTTCAAAAATTATATGTTTTCACAAACATGTACCTGCTTGTAACAGGGTTCAAGTGATTACTTTAAAATTGTACATGTATTAAATTACTCACTACTGTAAATCTCTGAATTTGTGAGACAAAAAGTTTGCGATTTTTATCTCTGGATCAATACACAAAACCATAAATTCGCGAACAAGCAATCCTGTACGTTTCCGAAAATTGGTCATTGCCAGAGAACTTTTAATTAGTGAAATGATGAATTTGAAACTGAGTCTTCTCACCAAAAGAAAAAGCGAAAATAAAGTTCTCGCAAATATTTCATAATTTACAGAATAACACTTCATATAAAATATATGTGATTACAAGCTGGTTACTGTATATTTGTGAGTATTCATGATATTCTTTTTTTTGCTGTTAGCATAAAAAGTTGGTGAAATTTTGAAGACAAAATTAATCATTCTTGCTAAATCAAGACGCCAGCTGGTAAATCTATGAGCTAACTTATTTCCTGGCTATAAACTCTTTTGTTGTGTAGTAGAAAAGCAGTGCCTGCTAGTGGTGGTTTGGGAGGCAGTATCTTCTGTAATAATTCTCAAATAATCATTGGACAAGAACAAGAGGGCCATGATGGCCCTATATCGCTCACCTGACTACCATTGGCTATAATACAAGGGCTCATGATTCTAACATAATTCGTAGAGGTCCACTACACAATGCTAAGTAACATTCCAAATATCTATTCTCTGCCTGTCGGCCTTCTTGTTTTTTTAAGTTTTCCCTATATAAGCCTATGTGAAATCAAGTCACCTCCCTTGCCTCTTCCCCCACCTCCCGGGAAGGGTTAATTTTGACCTGGGGGTCATGATTTGAACAATCTTGGTAGAAGTCCAATAGGCATTTTTACATGCCAAATTTCTAATCTCTTGGCCTTGTGGTTTCAGGGAAGAAGATTATTTAAGTTTTTTCCTATATAAGCTTATGTAAAACCAAGTGACCCCGGGTTCAATTTGACCCAGGGGTCATGATTTGAACAATTTTGCTAGAGGTCCACTAGCAAATGCTACATGCCAAATATCTAAGCTCAAGGCCTTGTGGTTTCAGAGATGGAGATTTTCCTATATAAAGCCTGTGCAAAACTAACTGACCACCCACGCGGGGTCAATTTTGACCTGGGGTCCACTAGACAATGCTACATGCCAAATATCTAAGCTCTAGGCCTTGTGGTTTTAGAGATGAAGATTTTTTAAGTTTTTCCTATATAAAGCCTATGCAAAACTAAGTGACCACTCACGCGGGGTCAATTTTGACCTGAAGGTCATAATTTGAAAATCTTGGTAGAGGTCCACTAGACAATGCTACATGCTAAATATCTAAGCTCTAGGCCTTGTGGTTTCAGAGAAGAAGATTTTTTAAGTTTTTCCTATTTGTTGCCATAGCAACCAGAGTTCTGCATGGAATGGAATTCTTTGAACAACTTTGATAGAGCTTCATGCAAGGAACATCCCTGCAAAGTTTCATCAACATTGGCCCAGTGGTTTCAGAGGAGATGTCGTTTGAAGGAAATGGTGGACGGATGGACGGACGACGGACGGAATGCGATCCTAATAGCTCACTGTGGCACTTTGTGCCAGGTGAGCTAAAAAAGCAGATACATTATAATGAGATATGTGCATGTCCATGACAGTATCTTTTACCCAAAACTTTAACCCAAACAACCAAAATCAACAAAATGCCCTAATTTGAATTGAATTCCATATTGAGTTATCTAAGATTGTTTCAAAGCCCTTACTTCAAGTTGCAAATCTATCCTATTTGTGGTTAATGAAATATGTGCATGACTGTAGCCTAGATGCCAAACTTTAACCAATTTTTTGCCTGCACTCGAAACTTTAACAAAAATGTGTATGTCAAGCCAACATTTGAAATAAATTCAGAAAGGGTTACCTAATATGTGAGCTGTGTTCATGAAAGCAACTTTCAAGCAAATCTTTAACCAAACATGAGATGTTTGTAAAACACATATGCCCCTATCCCCATCCCAGTAACTGCAATGTAAGTATTAATTTTACTTATGATCTAGTAGCTGAACTTATTACAGTTCAATTGGGACATAAACAATAATCCTGGAAAGTCTAATTGAGCTGAAACATTTTTTAAACCCAAAGTCACTGCCTCCTTGTCCTTGTCCAACAGCGAACATTTCCTCTTCATAAACTATTCTCCTAGCAAGCATTGTCAAGATATTTATCAAACAGTTTTACATGCACCCTCAATTTTGAGCTAATGACCCCAAAGTCCATAAGGGTCACCTACTATTTATGAGCTTTACTCCTATCAAGGTGAAGACTGTAGCTCAAAGGGATCATCTTATCTTCATAAGCTATAACCCTGGCACATTTGAAGATCTTAGCTCAAAACATTGTCAAGTTACCAACAGAGACCTTGACCAAGTGATCCCAAAATGAATAGGGTTCATCTACTGTCAATGACCAATGACCCTATTAAAGTTGAGAGCTCTGGGTCAAAGCCTTCTCAAGTTATTGAAATGACACCATTTTTAAATGTGAGGTCACTGTGACCTTGAACTTTGACTCAGTGACCTCAGAATGAACAGGATTGATCTACTGTCCATAACCAATGTTCCTACCAAGTTTGACAAGAGCATCAGTAACATTAATGGATGCTACATGAAGCTGGTGTATTCAAATGAACAGCACACACGTTTTGTTCACGCACATGGAAACTAACTTTCAATTAATTTGCATGAAAATTGTAATAGTAGTTGAGCAAAAATAAAGGGAGGTAATTCTATCATAGGCTCAGATAAAGCTATGAATCTTAAACATTGCACTTTCTTCTAATATCCTCTTTCATTTAGCTAAGTACAGTCGAGACTGTCTTAGCGACCCCCTGTTTTCAGCGACATTCTGTCAACAGCGACTCTTCTATGCTCCTCCCGTAACATTTTACTCTTAAAATGGCTTGTGATTAGCAACTCCCTGTCTAGTCCGTCCAGAGACCCTAATTTTTTCTCCGCAAAACATAGTTTCGGACGTGTCCAGCGACTTTTTTAAC
>JAFMSR010002098.1:0-24981 GCA_022818135.1 Saxidomus purpurata | reverse complement strand
ATGACTGTGACCTTGAAGTTTGACCTAGTGACCTTAAAATCAATAGGGGTGATCTGCTGGTCGTGACAAACCTCCACATCTACTTTGAAGATGCTAGGTCCAATCATTTTCAAGTTATCATCCAGAAACCGTTTTACTATTTCAGGTCACTGTGACCTTGACCTTTGACATACTGACCTAAAAACAACAGGTGTCCTCTGCTGGTCATGACCAACCTCCACATCAAGTTTTAGGATCCTAGGCTAAAGCCTTTTTGAGTTATCATCCGAAAACCAGTTGGTAGACGGACGGACAGACATACGGACCGACTGACATCTGCAAATCAATATACCTCTCTTCTTCAGGGGGGGCATAATGATGAACCCGACGAATACAATCTGTTATGTTGGTATTAAACTAGATTTTCCCTTCTTATAAATCCATCTAAGTTACTAAGTCAATTTTCTTCACGGAAAATGCGCAGTTGCACTTTTTGTCAAAAGTGCAATTTATTCTACTGATACTGATAAGCAGTGGTCATTTCATTCCTATGGCCAGGCTCTCGTCTTTATTTGGTTAAAATCTATGCAGGATTAAGGAACAAATCATGAAAAACGTTACCTGAATCAGCGTTTGTTGTCATTTCTGAGTCCCACACATAGCCGGAAAAGTCAAGCAGGATCGGTACCGTGATGTATGAAATCACAACCAACGATTAAAGAACTTACCTGGTTTGTAATTTACTTCCAGCCAATCACAGCAGCTCTCAGTATTAAAGTCAAGGATGTTGAGGAGTAAATCATGCCCGTCAGTATCCAATAACCAATTCACATTAGAAGCACTGAAACAAACATACATACCACTTAATAACTCATGGTTGCAGAAGTAAAAGAAATCCCTGAGCGAAACAAAAATTAGCATATTGGCTAAAAAAAATTAGCTTTGTAACCATATGGCCCCTAATGTTTGATGCAACTTGTTTTGAATTAACATGTGATATTTACAATCAAGTTACAGAGTCTGAAACATTTAGGTTGGTGTTAAAATGGTGCTGTTTACTTTCTTAAAATGGCTTATATTCTCAAGGCTATTTATTTAACCAGCATGCTTTTTTTTTTTTTGAGTCTCGACTACATTCAATTCGCCTGTTTTGGGTCCTGTACACCATACCAAACAATATCTTATAATAGTCAGTGCAAAGAGTAGAATTGTAAAACATTACTGGGTTTACCCTTCCAAATTTATATACTGGACTTGAATATATGATCATGTATACAGGAGACTCAGTATATAATGAACTCTTTTGAACCATTTAAATTTGTTCTTTATATCCAAACTAAGTTATATCCATATACAAGGGGTCGAACGTGTACCGGTTCGATAAATTTTTAAGTCAGGTCTAAAAGTTTGATGGACTTAAATGGAAGGATTTGAGCAAACCGAAAGTAGGTAAGTGATTGTTTTTTCATATTTTTTCTTATTTTTTCCCACTGCATGTTTTAATCATCTTGTGCAGTTGGTGGAGACGTTATTTCTGCTTATGAGTAATCAACTTAAAGCACGAAATACAACAAGATGAAAAAGTTATTGAATGCATTCGTGGTTGCAAATGTAAACATCACTTTGACACGAGTTCAAAAATGATACAATTTCCATAATTTGCGAGCAGTTGTTCCTCTTCTTCTATCATAGAAATATGTCTTTCTGTTTTTCATTCACGGTCCCAACGAAAGCTGTTATTCAATCGTTCACCGTCTGTAGAATTTTCCGTTTTCCTTACTGTATGCATGTCAATTCATTAGATAAAATAACTGTACGCATAAATTTTGGTTCCTGCACTATGTGACATAAAGTGTAAACGCTGGAATAACTTCTAAAACATTTTCTACTTAATTTCAACACAACTATAAATGATCGATGCACTTTGGATTATTCAATAAGATCCATATTGATCATAGTTCCGTATACCGTGTATAACCTGCCGCTTATTTCGCTTTGATATAAAGTGAATTTTACAAGATGGTAAAAACGTAGAATAGAGAGCGTGGAGATTGGACGTGAATACTAGATACTCTCCCGTCCCCGCATTATCAATTTCTTGGGTGCTGCTGTTAAGGTACATGCATGTTGTAATGCGGGTTGCATATCACCGTACTGCCACGGACAAAGCTCTCGATTATTTTTAATTTTTCCGTCCGTCCGGTGTCATATAAATGAAATGTCATAATTGCCATGTAAAAATCAGCGTTTGACATTTTCTATAAGTATTGTAACCGTTTTAGATCTTCATACAAATAAGAAGCTATTATTATCTTTACCATGCATATATCACCCGTCCGGGGGTAGTTGAAATAGCCTGATCAAGGTAAAACATAAATAAAAGAACAGTACACTTCTTTCTAATAATCTTGATTCTTCCACACACACAAAAATGATTTAAACAAAACAGAGCTGATAAAAACATTATTTTTGAATTTTACCAACATGAAATTGAAATGGAAGGGTTCATATTCACATAAGTTACCATACTGTACAAATATAGTGAAATAGATTGACATGTGCTTTGACATATCAAAACAGATACTGAAGAGTTTGCACTTTTCTATTGTTCAAATTTAGCTTGATCTAGCTATGTTGAACCGTATATGTCCCGGAACGTATATATCACACGAGAGAAAAATTCGACCGCATAAGTCACACGTGTGATATATTCGGTTCGAAAATAGTCTTCGCGTGAAACGTATATGGTACATAATATGTGATGTATACGTTTGACTTCGAATTTTATAGGAACACGAAAACGAATATCTCACATGCAGAAAAAGGCAAATAAAAACGAAATTTTCAACGAATACGTCACATTTTAATCAATTTGAAAAAAACAACATATTTAAAACAATCAAATATGGTTGATTAAGATATGCTGCATAGATTCTGCTTAACACAACCAAGTCGATCTGATCGGTCCCAACACATTGTATGGGAACTAGACATTCCCACTCGAAGGTGTGGTCTGTATTATGTCTTTAATTTGTATAAATAATGTTTGGTCAAATTTCGATCGCGTGCTCTTGAAAGTTATCGACTGCGTTCGTGTGGCCCTTGAGTGGTGATTATTAACAGGAAATTATCTCAGAACAGCATTGATTATAAAACATCACTATACATTTTTTTCTGTATAACACAATACATTTATCACAGATTAAACACAGATCAAACTTGATATATTTGATGGCCGGTGAAACCATGTAAAGTAACCGTAAGATGGTAATGACCCTCGATCATTTTTGTCGAGCCCACTTGCGGTGAGCTCGACATAGTCGCCGCTTTTGGCAGTCGGTGTATGTGCATCCGTGCGTCTGTGAGCCCGTGCGTCCGTCCAGACTGATTTTGTCCGGACCATAACTTTGACATGCAAGGAGCAATCGTGTTTATATTTGGCATAAATGTTAACCTCAATGAGAAGGAGTGTCATTTGTCGAATTAAGAATGACTTTGTCCGGAACATTTCTTATATATACTTGAAGGGATATTGACGTCTACGGTCAAGGTCACAGTTTGAGGTTAAAGGTCAAATTGAAGAATGAGTTTTTGTACTGAAGGATGTACTGAAGGATTTTCATACCATTATAAGACAGGGTGTATTGTGCAAGAACCAGGTCCCTAGGTCTAAGGTCAAGGTCACACTCAGAGGTTAAAGGTCAAACACAGGATTGAAAATTGTGAATGAAACAATCGTATCTCCTTTTATTTCCCTGCAGCTACAATATCCTTTGTGTAACATTTAGTTTCTTCGATTCAAATCCAGCTAAAATGACCAGAACGAATATATCACACGTGTGAAAAATTCAACCGAACGTCGCAGACTGCAATATCAAAATAATTTCAAGACGATCACTAAACAACATACACATACACAATTCAAGGGTCTAAGATCACCAGATTTCAAACAGAAGTTGATTTCATTATTAGCATTATCAAATCTTTGTCGGTTAAAGTCTCCAGCTTTGAGTTATTCTAGCTAAAATGATTTACATGTCAAACCTTTTCTAGCGTACAGTTAATGTATCTAACCATAAGTCATTCGTACACAAGAAATATTTGGCTAGGAAGTTAATTTCTTAATTGGCACCCGTTTGAATTTGTCATATAGCTGTGTAATGCTCGAACAAACGCAAAAATATGAATGGGACATTGTGTTTTTACATATTGTGCTGAAAATTAAGGATTTTGTTTCCAACGGAATACCGACAGTTGTCAGTTGCCCTTCAATAACTTTTTAAATACGATACCTGTAGCTTTGGAAATTTACAGAAATAAATCATAAACATACCTCCACATGATGCACAACACTAATCAAATAAGAATTGTAAACTTTCGCTAAAATCCGAAAACATACCGACCTGAAAGTTCGTTTATACTCCAAATTGCCACCATTTTAGTCCATCAAACTTTTAGACCTGACTTAAAAATTTATCGAACCGGTACACGTTCAACCCCTTGATATAGCACTTTTGTATTTTATAAAGAAGAAAAAAATTGGAAGCAAAATATTCGTTCCTAATATATCCGAAATTTAGCTGTATCTGGAGTCACTGTATGGAGAGACAAGCTGAAGAGTTTACATCATCTGCTGCGTTTTCTAATGGTCGGAGGATTCCCTCTGCATGCAAGATTGTCTATTGGTGAGTGCGTAATATTTGATGGTATTTAAGGATTTCTTTATACCTTTTATTTTTTACTTTTGATTTGGATAGTGTCGTTACTTGCTTCTAAAACAGAAAAGTGACTAAGTAGTGAAAAGTGCAGGTAATGAATAGCCAGACTACACAGATATCCGCAGTCATACATCTATAACTTACCGTGAATATTTTTCAGCAGTGATGTATTTTGGTGAATACACAAATGCATGATCATCTGCATGTACTGCTATATTGAATGTCTCGCCCGCTGTAAAGATTTGAGTGAGAGTCTGAGATTAAAATAACTACAGTGGTGCTTACATATAACTTTGCACAGGGGACGAATGAAACATGCACGATAAACGCACGATACACACCACAAACGGAACGCACAATGCACGTAAGATAACTGATAAATGAATGATGAGTAATAAGAACAATACACAATTCCCTATGAACGAAACGAAAAAATGATTATTCGATGAACGTCGACATTTTTGTTTGCTTAACAACAATATTATTAATAGATGTCTAATTACAATGTTTGAGCTTAATCAAATCCCCTTAAAGTCCTTAATTATCTTTAATTTAAAGTAAAACCAAACAGATCATGTAAATAATTAGTAGTTGAATAGCAGCATACATACTAATTTGATCTATAATTGAATGTTGTAAAGAATCATAGGACAGAAAGTCCCGGAAGTCAACATCTCTTCTTCCCACAAATATCTTGTTGAGAGAAAAAGATATGTAACAGAAAGATAGTTTAGATAATTGAAAGATTGATTTTTTTTCTATTTTATCAATACAGTCCACATCCGTTATCTCAACTTCGGTTATCTCGATTTTTCGATGTCTCAACTGAATTTTCTTAGGTCCTGTTTTTTCCCCTTCTTGTTCTTTATAAATCAACTACAGGTATCTCGATTTGTTTATCTCGATTTTTTCGTTATCTGGACTAAATTTTTGATCCCAAACTATGAAGTTTCCTCTATTTTGACATCCGATATCTTGGTTTGACATTTATCACAAGGTGCGAAAAGCTGCACACAATTGTATTCGCTCAATTGTCGTCTGCTGGCAGAGGTGGGAAAAACACCACGTGCGGCGATTCACTTATTTATTCGGTTAACGACCCAAAATTAATAATTGTTTGTTTGCAACGTAAGCTGTGTAATATGTGGAATGGGTAATTTGTATTGAATTCTGTCAAAACTGAGAAAACTATTTGTATTGATAAAGCAAGAAATGAAGATTCTGTCAATTATAAATCGTGTCTTCAATACGTACACATTAGACAGATAACATCTCGATATTGAAAACAAGAGGGCCAAGATGGCCCTATATTGCTCACCTTGGTACAAGTCAACTTGCCTGGTGGAAGATCACTAGACAATGTTATATACCAAACAAGTGACCCTCCAGGCAAGGTCAATTTTGACCCCTGGGGCTTTGAAGAGGTCTACTAGGCAATGCTACATGCCAAATATCTAAGCTCTAGGCCTTGTGGTTTCAGAGAAGAAGTTTTTACTATATAAGCCTATGCAAAACTAAGTGACCACCCGTGCTAGGTCAATTTTGACCCGGGGGTCATAATTTGAAGAATCTTGGTAAAGGTCCACTAGACAATGCTATATGCCAAATATCTAAGCTCTAGGCCTTGTGGTTACAGAGAAAATTTTTTTTTAAAGTTTTTCCTATATAAGCCTTTGTAAAACTAAGTGACTCCCAAAGCAGGGTCAATTTTGACTTGGGGGTCATAATTTGAGGTCCACTAGACAATGCTACATGCCAAATATCTCAGCTCTAGGCCTTGTGGTCTCAGAGAAGAAGATTTTTAAAGTTTTTCCTATATAAAGCCTATGCAAAACTAATTGACCATGCGCGTGGGGTCAATTTTGAACAATCTTGGTAGAGGTCCACTAGACAATGCTACATGCTAAATATCTAAGCTCTAGGCCTTGATCTTTCAGAGAAGATTTTTTAAGTTTTTCCTATTTGTTGCCATAGCAACCAGAGTTCTGCATGGAATGGAATTCTTTTAACAACTTTGATAGAGCTTCATGAAAGGAACATCCCTGCAAAGCCTCATCAACATTGGCCCAGTGGTTTCAGAGGAGATGTCGTTTGAAGGAAATGGTGGACGGACGGATGGACATACGCACGACCTACGGAATGCGATCCTAAGAGCTCACTCTGGCACTTTGGGCCAGGTGAGCTAAAAAACAGAAGAGTCATGTCGGAGGGCGGAAGTCATGAACTTGTCCGAGCTGGACAATATCTGGATCGGCAAACGCTGAGAGTGTTGGAGAACGACCCGTGGGTGGGGGAGGGGGGGGTATCCAATCTTTCAGTATCAGAATGCAAGGCAACATGAATCAGATGAATTGAACATTTAGTTTATTTAAACATTATGAGCTAGTTTTGTTTCACGACCTGTGTATTACAGAGCTACAGATAAGCTGCGTATTTACGTGAGTACGCAAACAAAATCAGCAAAAAAGCAATTAAAATAGCAACCCTAGTGTACAGAAAAGCAAAGGAAAATTAGTTTACGCATTTCCTTTTAAAATTGCTGCGTATCGATAGTAAATAAACGGAAATCGTATTTATAGACTGTCCCAGCGAGCAGTGCCTTTCCACTAAATAGCGAACGTGGAATCGGCAAGGATAATCCTTTTCGTCTGTTTCGTTTTTTAATCAAGTTGTAAACTAGTCTCGGCAGAGATTTAGTATTTCCGGCTTCATTTTGTAAACAAGTTTGACCCGATACGCAAATGCTTTTCTAAACAAGAGCTGTCCCTCCCAAGTGACGAATGCCCCCGAAAGAGGTGCCTCACAGTCTGTGTCCTCTCCATGTGCTCAATAAATGTGCTATGTAATTTTAAAATCCTTCCATGCATGACAGAGTAATCATGCATACAGTATTCCATTACTTTAAACACTAAGTGTGACCTTGACCTTTGAGGTAGGGACTTGGGTCTTGCACGCGACACATCCGCTTGATGTGCTAGACATTTGTGCACAGTTATTTTAAAATCCTTCAAAGCATAATAAAGTTACAGTCCGGACACAAATGTATGCATATATACAGGATTCCATTACCTATAAACTCTAAGTGTGACCTTGACCTTTGTGGTAGGGATGTGGGTCATGCACGCGACACGTCGTCTTGATGTGCTAGACATTTGTGCCAAATTATTTTAAAATCCTTCAAGGCATGACAAAGTTACAGTCCGGACACGAATGTGTGCATATATGCTTATATAGAGGAATCCATTACCTTCAAACTCTAAGTATGACCTTGACCTTTGAGCTAGGGACGTGGGTCTCGCACGCGACACGTCGTCTTGATATGCTAGACATTTGTGCCAAGTTATTTTAAAATCCTTCAATGCATGACAAAGTTACAGTCCGGACACGAATGTGTGCATATATGCTTATATGGAGGAATCCATTACCTTCAAACTCTAAGTATGACCTTGACCTTTGAGCTAGGGACGTGGGTCTTGCACGCGACACGTCGTCTTGATGTGCTAGACATGTGTGCCTAGTTATTTTAAAATCCTTCAATGCATGACAAAGTTACAGTCCGGACACGAATGTGTGCATATATAGAGGATTCCATAACCTTCATACTCCAAGTGTGACCTTCACCTTTGAGGTAGGGATGTGGGTCTTGCACGCGACACGTCGTCTTGATGTGCTAGACATGTGTGCCAAGTTATTTTAAAATCCTTCAATGCATGACAAAGTTACAGTCCGGACACGAATTTGTAAGTGGGGACGCACGGACGGACGGACAGACGGTGCGATTTTAATATGCCACCCTTCGGGGGCATAAAAAAGCTATTGCTTTCTGGAAAAAAAGCAAATGATCAAAATATAATGGGGTAAAAAAAATTTGTTACTCATTAGAAAACTAAACAAGAGCTGTCCCTCAAAAGTGACGAATGCCCCCGAAAGAGGTGACTCACAGTCTGTGTCCTCTCCATGTGCTCAATAAATGTGCTATGTAATTTTAAAATCCTTCCATGCATGACAGAGTAACCATGCATACAGTTTTCCATTACTTTAAACACTAAGTGTGACCTTGACCTTTGAGCTAGGGACTTGGGTCTTGCACGAGACACATCCACTTGATGTGCTAGACATTTGTGCCAAGTTATTTTAAAATCCTTCAAAGCACGATAAAGTTTATAGTCCGGACACAAATGTATGCATATATACAGGATTCCATTACCTATAAACTCTAAGTGTGACCTTGACCTTTGTGGTAGGGATGTGGGTCTTGCACGCGACACGTCATCTTTATGTGCTAGACATTTGTGCCAAATTATTTTAAAATCCTTCAATGCATGACAAAGTTACAGTACGGACACGAATGTGTGCATATATGCATACATAGAGGAATCCATTACCTTCAAACTCTAAGTGTGACCTTCACCTTTGATCTAGGGACAGGGGGCTTGCACGCGACACGTCGTGTTGATGTGCTAGACATTTGTGCCAAGTTATTTTAAAATCCTTCAATGCATGACAAAGTTACAGTCTGGACACGAATGTGTGCATATATGCATATATAGAGGAATCCATTATCTTCAAACTCTAAGTTTAACCTTGACCTTTGAGCTAGGGACGTTGGTCTTGCACGTGACACGTCGCCTTGATGTGCTAGACATTTGTGTCAAGTTATTTTAAAATCCTTCAATGCATGACAAAGTTACAGTCTGGACACGAATGTGTGCATATAAAGAGGATTCCATAACCTTCATACTCCAAGTGTGACCTTGACCTCTGAGGTAGGGATGTGGGTCTTGCACGCGACACATCGTCTTGATGTGCTACACATGTGTGCCAAGTTATTTGAAAATTTATTTGAAAATCCTTCTATGCATGATAGAGTTACAGTCCGGACACGAATTTGTAAGTGGGGACGCACAGACAGACAGACGGTGCGATTTTAATATGCCACCCTTCGGGGGCATAAAAAAGCAATTGGTGAAAAAGTAATGGGGTAAATACCCAATTACACTAAAACCTTATCTGTAGCTCTGTATTACACAGATCATAAGATGGTAGAAACAAACAAATGTCTTTCTATCAACAATAATCTTCCTTAACCCCCTCCCATCCCATATTATTTTCTTTGGTCCCAAAATAACAATAAGATAACAAGCGTCTACTGTAGTTCTTACATGATTTAATTCAATCTTTGAACAACAATACAAGAAGACGTCGCAATGCCGCCAAAGCAGGTTTAAACAGTGCCTGTAGAAATTGTAGAATTAAAAAAAAAGTCATCTTGACTCCTCCCTATCTTAGTAACAGTGCCCTTGACCTTGACCCTTGTGACCTTGGGCCCAAATTTTTTTTCGCTACAATTTAAAAACTAATTTTTTTTTTTTACATTTTTAGTAACAGTGACCTTGACGCTAGTGACCTTGACCCCCCATTTGTTTTTGCTTAAAACAATCTAAAAACTAAAAATAAATAAAAATCTATTTATAGTAACAGTGACCTTGACCCTAGTGACCTTGACCCCGAAAAAAAAATTCTTGAAAGACTAAAAACTAAAAATAAATAAAAATCTATTTTTAGTAACACTGACCTTGACCTTGACCCTAGTGACCTTGACCCCGAAAAACATTTTTTTTGCTTTAAACAATCTTAAAACTAAAAATAACTAAAAATCTATTTTTAGTAACAGTGACCTTGACCCTAGTGACCTTGACCCCCCCAAAATTTTTTTTTGCTTAAAACAATCTTAAAACTAAAAATAACTAAAAATCTATTTTTAGTAACAGTGACCTTGACCCTAGTGACCTTGACCCCCCCCAAATTTTTTTTTTGCTTAAAACAATCAAAATACAAAAAATAAATAAAAATCTATTTTAGTAACAGTGACCTTGACCTTGAGCCAAGTGACCTTGACCCCAAAAATTTTTTTTTGGCTTAAAACACTGTAAAAACTAAAAATAGATAAAAATCTATTTTTAGTAACACTGACCTTGACCTTGTCCCTAGTGACCTTGACCCCGAAAAAAATTTTTTTTGCTTAAAACAATCTAAAAACTAAAAATAAATAAAAATCTATTTTTAGTAACAGTGACCTTGACCTTGACCCTAGTGACCTTGACCCCGAAAAAAATTTTTTTTGCTTAAAACAATCAAAATACTAAAAATAAATAAAAATCTTTATTTTATGTTTTCCAGTGAATTATAGAGTTTTCTCAGTGAAATAAAAGTGATAATCCACAGTTTTGAAACAGTGGATTACCATTTTTATTTTTCACTGTTTTGCAATCTTATACCCGGATTTACGTCAAAAAGTATACCGAGCGTAATTAACGCTGGAAACCATGCGACGATGACGTCGTTAAAATGACGTCATTTGCGCCATGTTTTCTGATGACGTTTCCCGCGATTTTCTATATTTTATAAAAACAAACTCAATAAAAGTAGAGTTTTAACCATAAAATAAACAGAAAAATTGTTGGTATCGATGTAATATCACGTTAATTTCACTCGTGAACACCAAAAGTTGTTATTTTCACTCGTGGCTACGCCACTCGTGAAAATATCACTTTTGGTGCCCACTCGGTGAAATTATAACGTGATCTTACACCGAAACCAACAATTATCCTCTATATTTTAGTAACAGTGACCTTGACCTTGAGCCAAGTGACCTTGACCCCAAAAAATTTTTTTTGGCTTAAAACACTGTAAAAACTAAAAATAGATAAAAATCTATTTTTAGTAACACTGACCTTGACCTTGAGTCAAGTGACCTTGACCCCAAAAAATTTTTTTTTTGCTTAAAACAATCTGAAAACTAAAAATAAATAAAAATCTATTTTTAGTAACAGTGACCTTGAGCTTGACCCTAGTGACCTTGACCACAGGGACCCAAAGCTTCCTCTCAACGCAAACTACCTACACACCAAGTTTCATTACAATTGGTCACTCCTAACTCAAGTTATTGAGTGGAAACCATTTTTCTATTTTTAGTAACAGTGCCCTTGACCTTGAACCAAGTGACCCCTAATGCAATCCCAAGCTTCCTCTCTACACAAGCTACCTACACACTGAGTTTGATTGCAATTAGTCACTCCTAACTTGAGTTATTGAGCGGAAACCATTTTTCTATTTTTAGTTACAGTGACCTTGACCTTGACCCTAGTGACCCCAAATGTAACCCCAAGCGGTGTCTCCACGCAAGCTACCTACAGACCAAGTTTCATTGTAATTGGTCACTCCTAACTTGATTTATTGAGCGGAAACCATTTTTCTATTTTTAGTAACTGTGACCTTGACCTTGACCCTAGTGACCCCAAATGCAATCCCAAGCGGCGTCTCCACGCAAGCTACCTACAGACCGATTTTCATTGTAATCGGTCACTCCTAGCTCGAGTTATTGAGCGGAAACCGTTTTCTATTTTTAGTAACAGTGACCTTGACCTTGACCCTAGTGACCCCAAATACAATCCCAAGCGGCGTCTCCAAGCAAGCTACCTACACGCCAAGTTTCATTGCAATTGGTCACTCCTAACTAAAGTTATCCAACGGAAACCAATGTTTGACGCCCGCCCACCCGCCCGCCCGCCCGACATACGACATCGCCATTCTAATAAGTAGGTTTTTTTAAAAAACCTGCTTAATAAATAATACATGTTTAGGTCAAAGCGTTCTACACGATTGGCCATCCACACTATCTTGGACCACTTTTATATAATTTCTATCGCGCAACGTTCATCACACTGAACGAACGATGCGTTACTCGATACACGATCTGAATGATGCATGATGAATGCACGAACGATAAACGCAAGATGAAAATTTTGTAAAGTTTAAAGTTCATAATATGAGCACCACTGTATATAATAGTACCCAAGCAAAATATAGGACAAAATATAGATAAGTTTATTATGGATCATCATCAGCCAGATTTTCATAAATCTAGTTACTTTTTTTCTGAATTAACCAATGCCTTCAAGAGATAGGAAATACTGTTTGTTACAATTTCTGCAGATTTTCTACAGTATCAACATTGATTTATGGCTTCAGATTAAAATTGTCTTTATTTTTCCATTATTTTCGTAAGGCCATCTTGCCTTCATATATAACCAGTCTAGCATGTCATTCCATTGACCACCACTGTATCGCTATTTAAAGGTAAAATTAATCCTTGGCAAAGTGATACTCGATGAACTCGTGAAAACTCTCATAGTTATTTCAGCGACCACCCAGAAAAAACATGAGAGGTAGAGGGTTTACGCAAATGCCAAATAAGACATAGCTTGGCACTGGATTGGGGATATTATTAGAAAAAGGCCGGAGGCCGAAAATATGTAATCTTTCCTTCCCAGTTTCCTGTTAGGATTTTTTCTTCCCACCCTTTTGTTGTTTTCTTTTTAGAGCCAACATAATTTCTTTAAACCTATGAGAGTTTTCCCATGTTCTGTGGCTTTTATGCAGTTACAAAGTGGACACAAAAATAAGGCACAAAAAACAATGATCCCCAAGTGAGACCCTGGGCAAAAATTCCTACACCTTGACTTGATAAGATGAACATTAATATTGACCAAAGTTTCATGAAAATCCTTCAAGGGGTTCAAGAGATATGGAGTGGGCACAAAAAACTGATGACCCTTTAGTGTGACCTTGTCCTTGAGTATGACAGGTTGCAGGGGTTCCCGAGATACGGAGCAGACATGAAACCAACAGACAAATCAACCAAACTACCGACGGAGGACCAATAAGGGAGTAGGGACATTGATTCAAGGAAGGTTGGGGCTTATATTAAATCATTTATGGTATCTAAATAATTATACTTACAAATACTTTCAAAATAATTCCCGGAAAAAAAATCACGACAGTGTTCATGTATATAAGAAAAGAAAAGGTAACTAGCTTCTTGTGCGAAGAACACAAACCCAGCATGGAAGTCCCATCTCAAATTCAATAAAAATTAACTTACCGCGCAAAATACTGGTGTTTCATTTCAAAACATATTTTTCTTGCCAATGCACGGCATGTCACACAATCAAGTGCTGTTTTTCTATCAATAATCAACTCGTTTCCAACATTTTTCTTGATCCATTGCCATGTGTTCAAGTAGAATCAATGGAAGTGTATAAATAGCTACACCTGGTGGGGGAAACCCCTGTGTTCAAAGTAAAAGGGAAGCAACTAGTGGGCATTCCCAGTTGTAAAAAAAACAGACCTCTTCAGCATGAAGAGATAGCTACACAACTTATTGCAACTAATTTGGATGTTGATCTTTGTAACGATAACAAAATAACAAATCTGAATGGGGAGCTGAAATTTTATCATTCACAAGATGAAGGGTCACAACATTATCGAAATAAATTTATGGCACCAAAAAATCTAAATCTCAAAATTGGTTGCCCAGTCATGCTGCTTAGAAACATACTAAGTCCTTTACTTGTAAATGGTCTATGTGGAATAGTGACTAAACTCAATCCAGCTTCAGTAGATATAAGGTTCACTTTGGAGAATATAACTGTCACTGTAAATATAAAAACAGAAATATTTTCTGCATTTGATCCCGTGAATAAAACAATTTTGGCCAAAGAATCCAGCTTCCTCTGAAAGTTTCACATGCTATGACAATTCATAAAAGTCAAGGTATGAGTTTGAATAATGTTGTTGTCAATTGTCAGAACTGCGTACAAGCCGGTCAAATTGGTGTGGCCTTAAAGTTGTGAACTTCAAAAAAAAATTACAGAAAAACCTCAATAACTCGAGGTTGCAAGGGGACAAGCAAAATGCTAGAGTAATCCGAGTTCACGAGTTATCCAAACCATGGAATTTTTACAAGTTTTTCTGTTGTCACATATCTTATGAACAACCTTCCTGTTTCTGTTTTCTGCTAGTACAATCTAGCTATCCCCCGGAGATCTGGTCCTTCACTAGATTGCTGGGACACAAAGTTTATTTCTGACATGACAATTTGATAAAAATTATTCTAGAAAGAATATGCAGTTTGGGATTTTCTCTCAAGCTTTATCATCAAAAGTTTACTCAGACTCATAATTTTCATCTCATCAAGTTCTCGTTATTGAAAACTCGAAAACATCATTTTCTTTATTTTCTTCTTATTCAATAAAAATAACAAGCAGCTGTAATTACATATGATTTAAGACGATTTAAATGTGTGAATAACATTTATACACTTTGGCTTCTGGACGGCTGATTATTGATAATTAACGAGAACAATCAATTAACAATAGAAGTTTTTCCCATGATGTGTGAAAAGAATGATGCGCCATTGGAGGTGAGAAAAATCTGATAATCAGTGACCTTGAGTTGCCACAGGTAATTTAGTAAGAAATCTACCTGGCGGGACCACAGGTGTTCCTCGAGTTAGCCCAGGTTCGCAAGTTATTGATGCTCGTAGTATTTTCTGGTTAAACATATAGGTAAAATTGCCAGGACTGACAGGAGTCGAGTTATCCGGGGTTCTCGAGTTATCGATGCTCGAGTTAACGAAGTTTTACTGTATGTAGAAATCATCCCATTCAAATGAGAAATTTTTATGAAACTCTTTCAAATGGAAATGTTCAAGACGATTTGAGTTATTGTAAAGATATAAATAACAATAAAAACCTTTCTGATCAAGATGATGATCATCATTATGATGAAAATAGATTTAAAGTAAATTTTTGTGCCTTAGAGAATTTAAGACTCTGAGTTTTCTGATACAGAAATTGAGCAGTTATTGAACATTGATTATTTCAAGTATGTGGCAAACGAAAACTCTACTTCCAGAGCAGCTTTAGACACTGTAATCAATGAATTTATTGACACACCTACTGAAGAAACGAATTCATCCTTTAAAGACAGTATCTGTAAAAATTACTAAGCATTTGATGATTGGTTTCTTTCCCAGTCTTAACTGATTGAGGATATAGGTCTTAACTGTTTTCCTGAGGGAGAAGATACTTTTTCATAGAAACACAAAACAGCATTTTATTCTAAATTTCACATGTATATGAACTCTGGGGAATATGACCTGGGTGCTGCAACTCTTCTAAAGTTTTACAAGGCCAATGCCAATGGCCAAGAATTTCAGCTTTTAACATCAATAATGTTTTATCTTGAGAAAGAAATTACTTTAAACTTGTGCAGTCAAATCAAGTTTCATCCTATTAAACCAGTTAAAAATATTTCAGTGTCAGAAAAACTACCTGCATCTGGTAGAGGTAAAATGAGGTATGTGAGTGGGTGTCCCTCACAAGTGACGAATGCCCCCAAAAGAGGTGTCTCACAGTCCGTTTCCTCTCCCTGTGCTCAATAAATGTCCTATGAAATTTTAAAATCCTTCCATGCATGACAGAGTTACCATGCATACAGTATTCCATTACTTTTAAACACTAAGTGTGACCTTGACCTTTGAGGTAGGGACATGATTCTTGCACACAACACATTGTCTTGATGTGCTGTGCTGAACATTTGTGCCAAGTTATTTTAAATCAATCAATGCATGACAAAGTTACTGCCAGGACACAAATGTATGCATATATACAGGATTCCATAACCTATAAACTCGAAGTGTGACTTTGACCTTTGATTTAGGGACATGGGTCTTGCACGCGACACATCCTCATCCTCACATCCTCTTGATGTGCTAGACATTTGTGCAAAGTAAATCTTTCAATGCATGACAAAGTTACAGTCCGGGCACAAATGTGTAAGGGGGGACACACAGACAGACAGACAGACGGATGGTGCGATTTTAATATGCCGCCCTTTGGGGGCATAAAAAGTTGACAAGTTCTTTGTTTGCAGCAGGCATGGAAAGCAAAATTTCATATCGTCGAAGTCATATACAAATTTTGAATTCTCTATGTACATCATATGATGAACTTAAAGAGTGCTCAAGTAATTATGAAGCCAGCAGAAAGCAAAATGACACGGGGGGACTTACAAACATTTCTGACAATGCACTTGATTTTTTTCAAACACTGGAAATTCAGTGTAGAGAGAAGTTGTTTCATGGAAACCTTGCACAGTTTGGAAAAAACTTATTCCTTCAAATGAAAGATGACTTGTGCAATGATTCAAACTTATTTCAGTACTGGCTGACCTGTGTAACAGCAGCTGCTGCAAGTGTTAATACCCAAGAAAAATCATCTGATGATATAGAAGATATTCTCTCATCACTTCTTACAGAAAGTGACAATTTCAAAGAGCTGTTTTATTCAGTAGTTACTTTGTTTTTAAAAGTGAACTTCGGTCAATTTCAAAGACATCGTCTGGCTTTTCTAAAAAAGGCCAAGCTCTACACAAAAAAGTCATGAACAAAACAAAAAATCAACAAAATCATTTGACATGAAGGTTTTCATCAATGACAATTCACCTGAGAAACAAAGTTCATACCTCCCTTTAAAGTTAGAAATTATCCCAAAAAAAAGGCTTTCTTTTGGAAAAATCATTCACAAAAAAAGATCTTACTAGTTGAAGATTTCAGCACATAAACTTACAGCTGACATTAACAATGTACTTGTAAAAACTGTTTTAGAAAGACAGGGGCGTAGCTGCCGTTATGCACAATACGCACATGCGTATACATCGCCAGCAAAGATTGAAAACTTAAATGTCCGGAAAGTGCAATAAAAATGAAAGGGTGAGGGGGGTGAGAGTCACAAGCGATAGATCCGAATTGTACCTGTTTGTTCTTGAAAAAAAGACAAAAAATGGCTTTACATGCTCAATTTTTCCTCGCTCGCTCAAGTGCATTAGAACTTCATTTAAATGAGACTGCAGTCTTAAAAACATATAATTTTCCAAAGGACTAACAGATCCTACATATGTATCTATTAAGAGGCATAAATTATTCAAAACTGTCCAAACATTCCCCGCGGGTACCTAAATATGGAACAAGGAAACTCGACTATCCATTGTGTCTGACTTGAAATAATCAGTTTTTTCGTATTACAACATCTGTAGAATACCGAGGAATGGTTGGTGCCCGTGCCCTCAGGGCGAGGGCACCAACATGTCCCGAGGATTTCTGCAGATGTTATAACACAAAAAAACGTTCGTTAACGCTATAATATAGCATAAAACACCAGCAAAATGGGCAAAAACAGTAAATTTCTTGCTAGAATATGGAATGACAGCGCTTGCATCACCTATATTGCGCTAATTAGAATTTGACTTCTATTTCATGCTTAAACGTTATTTAGAATTAAGAGCATATATTTGTGAAAGAGTCATTATCATAGTAAATTGAGATCCAGAAACCAGATTGACTCTCGTCGCGGTCGGATCTGATACACTACTCAAGCAAATCCGGCTTTCTGGATCGCATTGTAATATTAATAACCCTTTGTGTCAATGTGTAAGCGCACCGGTTTCACGGGGATAGAAACGGATTCGAAATGTTTCCAAGATGTTACGCACCAAACTGAAATCCTGAATATCAACATGACATGTAATGGTTAAGGTGTTTCATGTTTACTGGGCTCTTTGCTATCTGTTTGGCGGTAAAAAATGAAACATCTAATTATATAAGCATTTCTAAGTCACTGTCTACTGTAGCAGTCTCAGATCCAAGCAACATCGCAACGATAATCAAATAAACTAGAACTCTGCGTACATCGTCAGTAATTTTAGCACGAGACGTTTGAAGACATACCAGAGAGCCTGCCTGCCTAAAGGGCATATTGGACTTGTGAATATTCATAATATTATGGACATGGAGTTGATACAAAGATGATTGTGGACATATTTACTAAACGATAGCCTTACGTTTTCATGACATGCAAGATCATGTATGCTTAGAATATGATTTAAAATTATTTGAATAAACGCCGTGATAGCTTTTAACTTTTTCTTCATGTTTATATCCCTTATGATTAATAACAATTCATAAAACGAAGAATGGTCCCCCTAGCAGTTACTAATAGGGGGGAGCGGGCTTCTAGAGAGTTTGTTTAAGGGCCTTCTTTTTTTTTTATAAATTAAACAGTTTTCACACGACAAACAATAGGCGAGAGAACTTTTCAAAGTTTGAAAGTTTTGTAATTTCATTTCATATCAACTTTTGTTTTGTCTACAATAGATACATAGGTTCTTTAGAAACGCATCTTAATCGATCAGACATTGCTAAAACCTCAGAGCTTCCGGGGGCCTCTGGCCCCCTGGCCAGGGCTTTGCCCTGCACCCACCTGGGGTCCTGCAACCCCAGCATATACTCAAAAGTACATGATAAATTTTATAAATACTGTAATATAGTCTTCATCAATGTAGACATAATCATATACTTTCTTTCATTTTTTGTTATACAAAAAATGTAGTAAGACACTATTTCATTCTTTTGTTTTCAATATTACCAGGAAAAATATGCTGCAATTTATTCATATCATATTATTTTCATTTCAATTTTGAAAGTTACTTAAAATTGTTTTTCAAACAAATAAAGATCTATTTCACAGGTTTGATATCTTTCTTAGAAAAATAAGAGCTACATGTCATTTTATAGATCTAAAGAGGCAGTGGGACTTTATTTGCAGCTTGAAATTAAGCTGTTGGTCTAAATAGTTAATGAATGGTCTAACTTGTAAACAGAAGTCATCTTATGCAGATACATAATGTTGTCTTTGTTTACAAATGGCTATAATAGTACAAGTGGCCTCTATATAGAGGTTGAATTGTTCTATTCCATTAGCATTGGTCTCTGAAAGACTGGCCTTTAATAAGTGTGACCTTTATTCATAGGTGACTTTGAACACAGGTTTGACTATATATTTCAAGATCTGGTATAATGAAATCTATATAGTACATATATATACCTTTAGAATATTTGATCTCTGACAGAGCTGGGCACTTTTTCCACATACAGCGATTCATTTTCTTGATACAGAAACCTGTCCAAGTATCACAGCATTTACAGTATGACAGTAACTCAAGTATGTGGGGATAGTGTTTGCTCCATTATGCAGTGTCCGTTGCTGGCAAAACATGTTTTCAACAACATCACTATTCATTCAGCTTGGAATGATGGAGGCAAGTAATCGCTTGAATTTGTAATGACATAATTCATGAAATCCTAGTATTGAAGACACTATATCTTCTCTTGTTTGATGCAATATCAGATTTGATTTCAGGATCTTCCCTCATGGCCTTTTCCCAATTGATAATTGGTCAACAGGTTTTTTGGCCTCTATTTTTGCCCCACCCTCCACCAAACTGTTTTTGCATTCATCCATCAAGTGTAACATTTGATTGTCACTGACCTCCCCGGCTAAATGGTTTCTCATTTTACCCTCAGATGTAACATATGCTCCTGTGTGAGTTTGTGATGGACAGGGAAAGGGTTTGAGGAAATGTCCCATAAATAAGCCATTTTGAAATGATCCCATTCAATAAATTTGTCATCCACTTTTACATGCCTTTTACAAAATGAACCAGTACCCCTTATTTCTGATTTTTTTATAACGCGGTCTGACCAATTGGACCCCCGACTACCGCGTTATAACGGGGCTGCAGTGTAGTCTTAATTTTATTGCCTATGACACAGCTTTTCACTGGAGGCTTGAATTTCTATTTTATTTCATTCAAGTGAAGTCAACAGATTTTTTTTTGTCACATCTCACAAAATTTTGAATTACCCATGAAAAAATGTAAGTTTGCCTTGCAAATTGTATATTTGACATTTTTTCATATAAGTTTTTGTCTTTTTCTCAATTAAACAAAATTTGCGCCACTGAATGTCATTTGGAAATTTCGGATGTTTTTATCGGTATGTACAACTGGAAAAACCCAGAGTTGTTTCCCTTTACTTTTAACGCGGGGATTTCCCCACCAGGTGTCGCTATTTATACACTTCCATTCATTCTTCTTGAACATGGGGCAATCGATCAAGAAAAATGTTGGAAACAAGTTGATTATTGATAAACAAACAGCAATTGCTTGTGTGACATGTCGTGCATTGGCAAGAAAAATATGTTTTGAAACGAAAAATATCAGTATGGGACTTCCATGCTGTGTTTGTGTTCTTTGCACAAGATGCTATTTACCTTCTCTTTTGTTATATACATGTACGCTGTCACAATTTTTGGGGGGGGATTTTTTAAAAAATTTCCTTACCCTGACTGTTTGTCTTACCAGAAAATCCTTTTTTGTAGTCTGAAAAATAACATGTATAGATATAAACAAGCCAATTCAGTGAATTTATATTCCCCACCAAATGAAACAAATAGCTGAAAAAGAACAACTGGAAAGTGTATTGGTGCGTCTGTTTCAGAAAAAATCAAAGGACTAAAAATACTGGAGGATCAGTTGTCTCAGAAAAATATTTTTTTACTTAAAACAATCTAAAACTAAAATAATATTTTAGTTACTGTGACCTTGACCTAAAAAAGTTTCTTTTTGTTGAAAACAATATTATATTTTATGTTTTCCAGTGAATTAAAGTTTTCTCAGTGAAATAAAAGTGACAATCCACAGTTTTGAAACAGTGGATTACCATTTTTATCTTCACTGTTTTTGCAATCTTTAACCCGAATAAACGTTAAACAGTATACAGAGTGTAATAAATGACGGAAACCATGCCACAATGATGTCATTAAAATGATGTGTATTTCATTTGTGAGCACCAAATGTAGTTATTTTCACTCTGTAGCTGTGCCACTCGTGAAAATATCACTCTTGGTGCCCTATCTGTAAAATTATAACGTTGTATTGCACCAAAACCAACAAGTTTTCTCTATATAACAAGAGCTGTCCCTCACAAGTGACGAATGTCCCCTCCATGTGCTCAATAAATGTGCTATGTAATTTTAAAATCCTTCCATGCATGACAGAGTAATCATGCATACAGTATTCCATTACTTTAAACACTAAGTGTGACCTTGACCTTTGAGGTAGGGACTTGGGTCTTGCAGGCGACACATCCGCTTGATGTGCTAGACATTTGTGCCAAGTTATTTTAAAATCCTTCAAAGCATAATAAAGTTATAGTCCGGACACAAATGTATGCATATATACAGGATTCCATTACCTATAAACTCTAAGTGTGACCTTGACCTTTGTGGTAGGGATGTGGGTCTTGCACGCGACACGTCATCTTGATGTGCTAGACATTTGTGCCAAATTATTTTAAAATCCTTCAAGGCATGACAAAGTTACAGTCCGGACACGAAAGTGTGCATATATGCATATATAGAGGAATCCATTACCTTCAAACTCTAAGTGTGACCTTGACCTTTGCGCTAGGGACGTGGGTCTTGCACGCAACACGTCGTCTTGATGTGCTAGACATTTGTGCCAAGTTATTTTAAAATCCTTCAATGCATGACAAAGTTACAGTCTGGACACGAATGTGTGCATATATGCATATATAGAGGAATCCATTACCTTCAAACTCTAAGTATGACCTTGACCTTTAAGCTAGGGACCTGGGTCTTGCACGCGACACGTCGTCTTGATGTGCTAGACATGTGTGCCTAGTTATTTTAAAATCCTTTAATGCATGACAAAGTTACAGTCCGGACACGAATGTGTGCATATATAGAGGATTCCATAACCTTCATACTCCAAGTGTGACCTTCACCTTTGAGGTAGGGATGTGGGTCTTGCACGCGACACGTCGTCTTGATGTGCTAGACATGTGTGCCAAGTTATTTTAAAATCCTTCAATGCATGACAAAGTTACAGTCCGGACACGAATTTGTAAGTGGGGACGGACGGACGGACGGACGGACAGACGGTGCGATTTTAATATGCCACCTTCGGGAGCATAATAAAGCAAGAGCTGTCCCTCATAAGTGAGGAATGCCGCCGAAAGAGATGTCTCACAGTCTTTGTCCTCTCCATGTGCTTAATAATTGTGCTATGTAATTCTAAAATCCATGCGACACATCGGCTTGATGTGCTTGACATTTGTGCCAAGTAATTTTTAAATCAATCAATGTATGACAAAGTTCTAGTCCAGACACGAATGTGTGCATATATAAAGGATTCCATTACCTTCAAGCTCTAAGTGTGACCTTGACCTTTGAGGTAGGAACGTGGGTCTTGCACGCAACACATCGTCTTGATGTGCTAGACATTTGTGCCAAGTTATTTTAAAATCCTTTAATGCATGACAAAGTTATAGTCCGGACACGAATGTGTGTATATATACAGGATTCCATTACCTTCAAACTCTAAGTGTGACCTTGACCTTTAAGGTAGGGACGTGGGTCTTGCACGCGACACATCATCTTGATGTGCTAGACATTTGTGCCAAGTTATTTTAAAATCCTTCAATGCATGACAGAGTTACAGTCTGGACACAAATTTGTAAGTGGGGATGTACAGACGGATGCTGTGATTTTAATATGCCACCCTTTGGGGGCATAAAAAAGAAATTTAAAAAATGTATTTTTAGTAACAGTGACCTTGAGCGGAAACCATTCTACATTTCTGGGTCACTGTGATGTTGACCTTTGACCTACTTATCTCAAAATCAATAGGGGTCCTCTACTGGTTATGTAAAGTTTTGAGATGCTAGGCCCAAGTGTTCTTGAGTTATTGTCCGTAAATTGTTCTACAATTTCGGGTCACCTTGACACTGAAGTTTGACTTACTGACCTCAAAATCATAAGGGGTCATCTGCTGGTCATGAAAAACCTGCACATGAAGTTTGCAGATGCTAGGCCAAAGCATTTTCAAGTTATCATCCGAAAACCTTTTTACTATTCTGGGTCACTGTGACCTTGACCTTTGACATACTGATCTAAAAAATGTTAGGGGTCATCTGCTGGTCATGACCAACCTCCACATCAAGTTTCAAGATCCCGAGTTCTTATCCAGAAACCAGTTGGTTGAGGGACGAATGGACGGACAGACAAGACCGACTGACTGACATCTGGAAACCAATAAACCTCTCTTCTTAAAAGAGGGCATAATCAGTACTACTAAATAGACTATATCAGAAAAGCACATCCCCTAAAATACCCCATTTCTGTAAAAATCCAGTTTCTAAATTTTCTTTTGTTAGAGAATACAAAGTTCAGGGGGTCGGACGTAAACGATGTATCTCGGGGCTTTAAGCGAGAATTTGATGTAGTTCTGGTCAAAATGGCGGAAATTTAATGTTTATTTTGGGAGACGGATAAGAAAATTGGTAAGGAAATGTTTATTTTTAATTTGATCGAACTGTTATCATGCCCTTTGTACAGCCACATGTAATATATGAAATCGTCACACCCGTTTTGGATCGTGGACCTAAAAATAAAAAAGTTATTGAAGGGATAAATTGGTCGGTAGTGTTTATGTTTGGATTTTCCGCCGTTTTCTCCCACGTTTGGACGGTTCAGACCGCTTTACTCGAGCTTATTTGAATGCATTTCGTATAAAAATAATGCGATCCATTGTTTTGTAATGTGTGCACGTTTCCAATACGAACTATCGCCGATTTTTTAAACTTTAAACCGATTTCGATGTATCTCCGGTCGTTTTAAGACGATTTGATGTATCACCGGGTTCCAAAAGCAACTGTAAACTGTAAACATGTGTAAATTGTGTCAAAAATGAATTTTTGAATCATACAACATTCAACTCTTAATTTCAGCTGCCACAATGCCTGTAACTAAGGGATTTCTGTTAAAAAATGCACGAATAGATACAAAGATTAGCTACATATAGATCTATTAATTTTGTTTCATTCATCATGACATGTTGACAGCAAATGTTTGTTGATTCAGTTTAATACCATTCGATTTTGTGTTATTTAATTCCATGGTCGATGAAACACTAGTGTGGGCAGCAGCCGCACTGGTTCGCAATTTACGCATGGTACATCATCCATGCTGTCCGTTGGTTTACAGTTGCTTTTGGAACCCAGTGATACATCAGATCGTCTTAAAACGACCCGAGATACATCGAAATCGGTTTAAAGTTTAAAAAATTGGCGATAGTTCGTATTGGAAACGTGCACGAATTACATAACAATGGATCGCATCATGTTTATACGAAATGCATTCAAATAAGCTCGAGTAAAGCGGTCTGAACCGTCCAAACGTGGGAGAAAACGGCGGAAAATCCAAACATAAACACTACCGACCAATTTATCCCTTCAATAACTTTTTTATTTTTAGGTCCACGATCCAAAACGGGTGTGACGATTTCATATATTACATGTGGCTATACAAAGGGCATGATAACAGTTCGATCAAATTAAAAATAAACATTTCCTTACCGATTTTCTTATCCGTCTCCCTCCAAAAAACATTAAATTTCCGCCATTTTGACCAGAACTACATCAAATTCTCGCTTAAAGCCCCGAGATACATCGTTTACGTCC
>JAFMSR010002097.1:0-24982 GCA_022818135.1 Saxidomus purpurata | reverse complement strand
AGAATCTGTTCACCTGCAAAAAAGCCGCACGGTTAACATGATAAAAACACAAATATCATAAGAAGACGCGGCAATGCCGCCAAAGCAGGTTTAAACAGCGCCTATAAAAATTGCAGAATTTAAAAAAACAGTCACCTTGATTCCCCCTTCTGCAAAGAAATTTTTTTTTTTTGCTTAAACAATTTAAAAATTAAAGAACATTTGTTTTTTCTTAAATTTATTTTTAGTAACAGTGACTTCGACCTTAGTGACCTTGACCCCAAAATTTGTTTTTGCTACAATTTAAACACTAAAAAAAAAAATCTATTTTCAGTAACAGCGACCCTGACCTTGACCCGCCAAATTTTTTATTGCTTAATTAATACAATCTAAAAACTAAAAATACATAAAAATCAATTTTAGTAACACTGACCTTGACCCTAGTGACCATGACCCCCAAAAACTTTTTGCTTAAAACAAAAATTTAAAAAAAAAATCTATTTTAAGTAACAGTGACCTTAACCTTGACCCTAGTGACCTTCCCCCTCAATTTTTTTTTGCTTAAATCAATTTAAAAACTAAATAAGATCTGTCCCTCACAAGTGACGAATGCCCCCAAAAGAGGTGTCTCACAGTCTGTGTCCTCTTCATGTGCTCAATGAATGTGCTATGTAATTTTAAAATCCTTTCATGCATGATAGAGTTACCATGCATACAGTATTCCATTACTTTTAAACATAGTGCGACCTTGACCTTTGAGGTAGGGACACGGGTCTTGCACGCGACACATCAGCTTGATGTGCTGAACATTTGTGCCGTTATTTAAAAATCCTTCAATGCAATACCAAGTTACAGTCCGGACACAAATGTGTGCATATATGCATATATATAGTTGTCCATTACCTTCAAACTCTAAGTGTGACCTTGACCTTTGAGGTGGGGAAATTGGTCTTACACGTGACACATTGCCTTCATGTGCTAGACATTTGTGCCAAGTTATTTTAAAATCGCATTTTCTGACTTTTGATGCAGTATATTTGCTATATACCATGAACAACAGTGACACCACAGTAAATGTGTAGAGTGACTTATAATCAAAATAACATTTTCCAAGCTACTTCCTAAAATTGTGTGGTTAAATTGAAATCTGATGAAACTGAAAAATCTGTGCTTCACACAAGAAATTGTCCACAGACAGACTGCCCAACAAAACAACATAATATTTTCAGCCTTAGGCTCATTTTAACAAATAAACACAGGTGAATAGGCGAATATTATGATTCTAAACTTTACCATCAAATATCTTTAAATAGTCTTCTTTACAATACACTGATGGTTCCATATCCAGATAATTCACTGTCACCCTCACACGATGATATTCTGGGGCTCGAATTTTGAAGTAAAACAACTTTATCCGAGGATCACTACAACAATATGCCAAAAAAATGTTGATTTTATGTGTATAATAAATATGATGATCTTCAGAAATGGCCTGAAAAAAGTTGAAAATAGCAATTGCATTTCTAGTTACAGTTGCATTAAAATAAGATAACACTTCTAGCTCAAAAACATGAGTGCCAAACTGTCACAAAATACTCCCATCAGGGAGGCATAACTTAATATCGGGCAGTTCATAGAGTTTGTAAAACCTGTTTGAACTATAGAGCTGACAAGGCTAATTTTATCATTTTTCGAGAATTCAAGGGCCATAATCCAAAAGTGCCATGGGCAATTTTGCTGGTTATCAAAATTGTCCCACAAATATTTTCACCAAGTTTGGTGAAGATTAGATGAAAACTCTTCAACGTAGAGAGCAAAAGGTTTATTTGGCAAATAATTTAAGGGCCATAATCCAAAGTGACTAGGGCGATTTGACTGGTTTTCAAACTTGGTCCACACATTATGCCCACAAACATGTTCAGCATGTTTGGTAAAAATCAAATGAAAATTGTTCAACTTAAAGTGTAGATAAGGCTAATTTTGGATAATTCAAGGGTCATAATCCAACAGTGTCTACAACTGTTTGCATTGGCTGGTTATCGAACTTGGCCGAGACATTATCCCAACAAACATATTCACCAAGTTTGGTGAAGATCAGATAAAAACTACTTGAGAGCAGAAAGTGGACGCCACACAATTGTGGTAAGTGTTCCTATAATATTTCCCTACAGGCGAGATTCTTGCTCCAGACGGACCTTATATTTTTGCTGCTTTAATAATGTTTAAAAAAATTAAAGTCATTTTTAAGAGCAAAAAAAAAAGTAAATAAAGAAAATTGCTGACTAACCAACCTTCAGTTTTCTTGGCAAGAAGACAGAAAACACATTTTTAGCTCACCTGGCACAAAGTGCCAGAGTGAGCTAATAGGACCTGAGACTCACCGTCCAGTGTCCTTGTACGTCCTTTAACGTTACTTTCCAACAACATCTCCTCTGAAACCACTAGGCCAATGATGATGAAACTTGGCAGGGATGTTTCTTGCATGAAGCCCTCTCACAGTTGTTCAAATGATTCCATTCCATATAGAACACCCTGGTTGCCATGGCAACAGAAAGAAAAAACTTAAAAAATCTTCTTTTCAAGAACAAGAAGCCTGGGAGTTGCTTGTGTTTTAGGCTTATGTTGGAAAAACTTAAAAAATCTTATAATCTCTGAAATCACAAAGCCTAAAGCTTAGATATTCAGCTAAGATAGTTCAAATTATGACCCCCGAGTCAAAATTGACCCCGCCCGGGGATCTCTTGATTTTACATAGGCTAATGTAGGAAAAACTTTAAAAATCTTAATCTATGGGAACAACACTATCAAGGCAAACAGCTTCACCCTACAAGGGCAAAAAGTCACTGGCAAAACTTCCTGTTTTTAAAGTATACAATAACTTTGAAATAATCCGACAATTCATGCATTGAGCTTAAGATCCTTGAAGACAATTAATCTGATCTTGATCTACACTGGTCACAAACATCATACATTTTAGTTTTTGTAGATCGAGGATTGCATGTATAAATTTGTTGACACTTACTCCACTCTTGCAATTATTACTTGCTTCAATTCTGTAGCTGCATCGAATTCAACACCAGTCAGACCAATACCTGCAAAAGTAGAACAGATATTGACAAAATTACAGTAGAAATTTCATGTAATAGACAGACATACAAATAGACACAACACACATGTGCCCACAGGCACATAAACAACTTGATGGGTATCCAGTAGCACACTTATGTCGCCCTCTAACACTTTGTCATAATAACCAACAATTTCATGACAAAATTTAAGAACAACTAGAGCTATCACTAAATGTGATTAATACCCCCGAAAGACTGCTTTATAAACTGAGGAAGTTCGTAGTAACATGATACCTTTCAGAAAAAAATTGAAATAGAGATATTGTCCTTGGCAATAACTCTGTAATGAGTCAAGATAGTTATGGTTCTTGTGCACTGCACTTCCTCCCATTGTGCTTGACCATTGTAGGAAGTTGTATTGAATTCCAACCAGTAGTTTTCAAGTTATGCTCCGGACAAGGAAAAGTAACAAAGGGCAATAACTCTGTAATAAGTCAAGGCAGAGTTATGGTTTCTGTGCACTGCACTTCCACTCAATGTTCTTGACCATTGTATGAAGTTGTATTGAATTCCAACCAGCACTTTTCAAGTTATGCTCCTGACAAGGAAAAGTAACAAAGGGCAATAACTCTATAACTAGTCAAGACAAAGTTATGGTTCTTGTGCACTGCACTTCCTTTCAATGTGCTTGACCATTGTACGAAGTTGTATTGAATTCCAACTAGTAGTTTTCAAGTTATGCTCCGGACAAGGAAAAGTAACAAAGGGCAATAACTCTATAACTAGTAAAGATATAGTTATGGTTCTTGTGCACTGCACTTTCTCTCAATGTACTTGACCATTGTATGAAGTTGTATTGAATTCCAATCAGTAGTTTTCAAGTTATGCTCCGGACAAGGAAAAGTAACAAAGGGCAATTACTCTGTAATAAGTCAAGACGGAGTTATGGTTCTGGTGCACTGTACTTCCTCTCAATGTACTTGACCATTGTATGAAGTTGTATTGAATTCCAACTAGTAGTTTTCAAGTTATGCTCCGGACAAGGAAAAGTAACAAAGGGCAATAACTCTGTAATAAGTCAAGATGGAGTTATGGTTCTTGTGCACTGCACTTCCTCTCAATGTGCTTGACCATTGTATGAAGTTGTATTGAATTCCAACTAGTTGTTTTGAAGTTATGCTCTGGACAAGGAAAAAATGCAACGGACCGACCGCCTGACCGACCGACCTACCACTGGGTGACTCCTATATATTCCCCCAAACTTCCTTTCGGGGGTATAAAAAGGGGCATTTCTCTGTCAATTATGGCCTTGACCTACAAAATAAGGTGTCATCATGATCCTTTTGTCATAAGCAATGCAATTTGAAAGTTTGATGAAGAAATCTTAAGAAATAGCAAAGTTGTAGCTATCGTTTAGCTTTTGTAACAAAACTATGTACAAAAAGGGGCATTACTCTGTCAAATATAAACCTTGACCAACAAAATTTGCCATTTCAAGGTTCTTTTGTCATTAGCAGCAATTTTAAAGTTTGATGAAGAAATCTTAAGAAATAGCAAAGTTTAAGCCAACATTAAGTTTTCATGACAAAATCGCAGTACAAAAAGGGGCATAACTCAAACATTACCTTGACCTACAAAATTTGGCACCATCACAACATTTTTGTCATAAGCAAAACCATAAGCAATACAACTTGAAAGTTTGATGAAGAAAGCTTAAGAAATGGCAAAGTTATAGCTGACGTTAAGTTTTTGTGACGAACCGAAGGACAAAGTGATCCCTATGACACACTGTATCTCCTTTTCATCTGAAATAATCGGTGATAAATGGCAACAAGGTGGGTACACATATTAAAATTTGTGAAAAAAATGGCAACAGTAGACAAAAGTGCAGCACAACGATCTGTTACTCAATGTGTTCAAGGCCGGGGTTAAACACCATAGACGATGTAACAATGGTAAGGTGAACTTTCTACCTCAAAATAAATGAACTTCTACTGAAACAGGCATTAAACACCAATAAAAAAATAATAAACGATCAAAATGAAATATGTTATCCTACCTCTATCCTTTAACAGTGGAATGTACTGTATCAAAAATCCAGACCCCTCCATGGCAATATCAGCCTTAAACTTCATGCTTACTGATCCTTTAGACTGAAGTGTACTTTTGCCCTTCTCTACTCCAGCTAAAACTGCAGTACCTCCATCACCTGTGAAGTTAAAAATACATTCAGCTGCAGTACCACTCTGCAATTTTTTAAGCCAATATGTTGGAAAACAAAGGCTGTTTGATGACAGTACACTTGTCTTTTTTTTTATACCACCTCAGTGGTAACGTGTGGTTAGAGTCAATGACTTGAGATCACTGTAACCTCTCCTAGATTAAGGGCCATGGGTTAGCACACTGCTTACGACCATGTCTGTCTTTTATAAGTTATCGAGAAAGTTGGCAGTTTCCAATGGAGAACTGGAGTGTAGAACTGGTTCAACCCATAGATGCTTGTTAGGTAAGCTGTCTGCCTGTTAAAATTCCCAAGGTTAGAATAGGTGTTAAAACAACTACAACACTTGTCTTTTAATCTGCTTTGCAAGCAAACAGCAACCAAATTCTACTTGTTTCCAACATTCACTGAATTTTTTCCTTCTCTAAAGAACATGGTCTGATTGGAAGTCGATAAATCAGTTCACTGCTTTAAAATAAAAACATTAGAAACAATTTCAACTTCAAAAGTGAACAGTGAGAAAAAGGTATATATATGCTTGTTTACCTGTGCTAGGTCCCATGCTAACAAAAGTTTCTCGAGCACAATCTCGTGCTAAAAGTCAAGAAATATCTTTGTACAAAGTTGGTTTCGATAACAATAATCAGTATGTCTGTTCTTGAGCCTGTGTATGTTCATATCAAACCTGACTTTGCAAATACATGTATATTTAATGTATTGACTCAATATTACTTGAGCATGATTTTGTTCGAGTATGAGATTGTGCTCATGTAACTTTTATAAGCACAGGGCTTGGAGTTAATACCGACCTATCACAAGAGTTGGTTTTACAAGCAATCAGATGTTTTGCAAGCCTCAAGTCAATTCCAAAAATTATCATGTCGGACAAGGCAACATCCTTTATAGGTACTTCACATCATCTGAAGTGTTTATTCGAATCAGCCTCGGTTAAGGAAGCACTAGGCAAAAGGGAACGGAGTAGCAATTCATTCCTAAACATGCACCATGGTATGGGGTCTTGCTAAAACTGCACTGAAGAAGATCCTTGGACATTCTCTTGTCACTGTAGAAATGCTACAAACGGTTATCACTGAGAGTAAAGCATTGTTTATTATTATGTTGAACCAACAACTGACCGTTAACTACTGTGACATCAAATTGCGACTACTAAGACCCACTAATACCCTCACATCTGGTTAACAGTCGTAGGCTGACATCACTTCCCGTATAACACAACACCTATAGATTTTACACATTCAGCTAAACAAGGCGACCATTCAACAGTGACCAAACAAGTTACAAACTACAATTCTAAATCAGTTGTGGAAACGATTGCAGATGGAATACCTGACAGCATTACGTGAAACCCAATGAAAAACAAATAAGCAAACTATAGCTGCAAGTGACGTAGTGCAGATCCACAATAAATGTCCGCATAGTCGCTGGAAACTAGTAGTGAAATTGTACCCACTGGAAGTACCTCGTTACAAAGACACATAAATACTAAATATACTTATCCTGTGGCAGTGACACTTAAAAGAACCAAATACTTAGCTATGTATGCAATCGTGACTGATACATAGACTAATGCGAAAAGTTTCTACAGAATTCATGATTCTTGGTAATATTAAGACCTTCCTCAAATATATGAATGTGATTTTAGTAAAATGCATATGTGCTTAAATAATTAAGCGTTCATAGACTTTATACTCAGTGAAATAGAGTGCTTTAAATAATTTCACATATACAGAGGCAAATTTTGTTTTGTAAAGCAACGCACACTCAAAACTAGATTGGTGTTCAGTAGAACACTTGTGTGGCCCTCTTACACTTTGTCAGAATAACCAATAATTTGTGACAAAATCTAAGTACAACAAGTGACAAATAATAAATGCCCCGAATGAGGTGTCTCACAGTCTGTGTCCTCTCCATGTGCTCAATAATTGTGCTATGTAATTTCAAAATCCTTCCATGCATGACAGAGTTACCATGCATACAGTATTTGATTACCTTTAAACACTAAGTGTGACCTAAACCTTTGAGGTAGGGACGTGGGTCTTGCACAAGACACATTGGCTTGATGTGCTAGACATTTGCGCAAAGTTATTTTTAAATCATTCAGTGCATCACAAAGTTACAGTCAGGACACAAATGTGTGCATATATAGAGGATTCTATTACCTTCCAACTCCAAGTGTGACCTTGACCTTTGAGTTAGGGACATGGGTCATGCATGCAACATATTGTCTTGATGTGCTGAACATTTGTGCCAAGATATTTTTAAATCTTTCAATTAATGACAAAGTTACAGTCCGGACATGAATGTGTGCATATATAGAGGATTCCATTACCTTGAAACTCCAAATGTGACCTTGACCTTTGAGGTAGGGACATGGGTCTTGCATGCAACACGTCGTCTTGATGTGCTGAACATTCGTGACATGTAATTTTAAAAACTTTCAATGCATGACAGTTACAGCCCGGACACGGAGAAATGTAAGGGCAGATGCACAGACAGACAAACAGATGGCATACAGATGGTGCTATTTTAATATGCCACCCTTCAGGAGCATAAAAAGGGGCACTACTCTGTCAAATATGACCTTGACCAACAAAATTTGGCAGCATCATGACACTTATATCATAAGCAATGCAATTTGAAAGTTTGAAGAAGATATCTTAAGAATTGGCAAAGTTACAGCAAACATTTACTTTTTGAGACAAAATCCAAGTACAAAAAGGGTCATTACTCTATCAAATATGACCTTGACCTAAAAAATTTGGCAGTATCACAACCCTTATGACATAAGCAATACAGTTTGAAAGTTTGATAAAGAAATCTTAAGAAAGGGCAAAGTTACAGCAAACATTTAGTTTTTGTGACAAAATCCAAGTACAAAAAGGGGCATAACTCTATCAAATATGACCTTGACCTAAAATATTTGGCAGCATCACAACCCTTATGACATAAGCAATACAGTTTGAAAGTTTGATAAAGAAATCTTAAGAAAGGGCAAAGTTATAGTGGCATCACAACCCTTATGTTATGAGCAATACATTTGTAAAGTTTGGTGAAGAAATCTTAAGAAATGGCAAAGTTATATAGCCATTGTTAAGTTTGTGTGATGAACGGACGGGCAGACAGACAGACAAAGAGATCCCTATGAATTGCCTTTTCTCTGAAAGGGCGACACAAAAAGATTTACAGTACATTTAAAATTTGTAAGTATACAATGACTTCAGACTCTGTTTTAATATAATTTTTTCAGTGACTTACGTTCAGCATCTGCAAGTATGATTGCTTATATGGTATTTATCTGTTAACATAACAGATCTGACATGTTCCTTGTATACATTTTGCAAGCCCCCAGAATGTTATTGCTTTTTGCTGCCATTTTATGTATGCTCGTCTGTTGTCCGCATTGTTGACGTTATGTTGTTGTTGTTTTGTAGTCAGTTGATAATAAAGGAACAAACCGTTAAGACGTGTTATACTGTACTTTCACAGAAATCCAGATCACTTTGCCAAAGCTCTTGCTGTTTGAGGGCTACAGGTTCCAGTCCTGCTACCAAATATATCTCTATATGTGAAAAAGTTGGCAGTTTTGTTACGTACAATAAATAGGGTTCTAGTATTGGTTCTCCCATGAAGGATGGTTAGGTTTACTGTTTGCATGTAAAAAAAAAAGGAGGGAAAATATGATGAAAAACATGAGTGAAATCACAACAAATGATTAGAGAACTTACCTGGTTTGTAATTTACTCTCAGCTGATCACAGCAGCCCTCAGTATGAAAGTCAAGGATGTTAAGGAGTAAATCATGTCCCTGGGTATCAATTAACCAATCCACTTCCACATTTCTGAAACAAACATAAGAGTACAATTGTCAAACATTACCGGGTTTACCCTTCCAAATTTATGTACTGGACTAAAATCTGACTTGAATATATGACCATGTATACAGAAAACTCCATATATAACGAACTCTTTGGAACCATTTAAATTTTTCCTTATATCCAGACTAAATTATATCCATATTTCAACTTTTGTATTTTATAAAGAAGAAAACAAGAGCTGTCCCTCACAAGTGACAAATGCCCCCCGAAAGAGGTGTCTCACAGTCTGTGTCCTCTCCATGTGCTTAATAATTGTGCCATGTAATTTTAAATCCTTCCATGCATGACAAAGTTACAGTCAGGACACAAATGTATGCATATCTACAGGATTCCATTACCTTCAAACTCTAAGTGTGACCTTTGAGGTCGGGACATGGGTCTTGCACGCGACACATCGTCTTGATGTGCTAGACATTTGTGCAAAGTTATTTTTAAATCCTTCCATGCATGACAAAGTTACAGTCCATACACGAATGTGTGCATATATAGAGGATTCCATTACCTTCAAACTCTAAGAGTGGCCTTGACCTTTAAGATAGGGACGTGGGTCTTACTAGTGACACATCTTGATATGCTGTACATTTGTGCCAAGTTATTTGAAATCCTTCCATGCATGACAAAGTTACAGTTCAGACACAAATGTGTGCATATATAGAGGATTCCATTACCTTCAATCTCTAGGTGTGACCTTGACCTTCGAGGTAGGGAATTGGGTCTTGCACGCGACACATTCTGGATTCTGTAAGCCAACTGGGGGGAGGACGGGGGGATAATTTCAAAGAAATACATGACCTTGTATATTTGATCATGAATAACTTTGTAACGTTTCAAAATTGATATGTATAAAATTGAAAAAGCATGACCACTGCATGCTGCATAATTATTCCATGACATTTCAAAAGTAAGCCATTTCGAGTATTTCCATATAATAGTCTGGTAAAAACTGTGACAAAATTGTAAGTAAAAAAGGGACATAAATAAATAGCAAACATACATTTTAAGTTTCAAGTCAATACGTTTGATAGTATTCAAGATATTTGTCTCTATAAAAATCTTGAACTAAAAATTGTAAGTTAAAAAGGGGCATAAATCTAACAAAAATCAAAACAGAGTTATGGGGATTGTTTCCTCAAGTGATGATGTTAATGGTGGACACATAATTTGAGTTTCAATTCAATACCTTTGAAAGTATTAAAAATATTTGACTTAATAAAATCTTTTACCAAAAATTCTAATTTAAAAAGGAGCATAAATCTGTCAAAAATCAGAACAGAGTTATGGGAATTGTTTCCTCTGGTGTAAATATTGATGATAAACATATATTTTGAGTTTCAAGTCAATATGTTTAATAGTATTCAAGATATTTGACTTTATAAAAAAACTTTAACCAATGCAGACGCCGACGCCGGGTCAAGTGCAATAGCCTCCTTATTCTTCGAATAGTCAAGCTAAAAACTCGAAGTGTGACCTTGACCTTTGAGGTAGGGACGTGGGTAGTGCACGCTACATGTCGTATTTATGTGCTACACATTTGTACATGTTATTCTAAAATCCTTCAACGCATGACAAAGTTACAGCCCGGTCACGAAAAAATGTAAGACGCACAAACGGACAGACGGTGCAATTTTGATATGCCACCCTTAGGGGGCATAAAAATTGAAAGCAAACAAATTTATTCCTAGTACATGTGTATCTGAAATTTAGCTGTATCCGGAGTCACTATATGGAGACACAAGCTGACATGTCGTCTTGATGTGCTAGACATTTGTGCCAAGTTATTTTAAAATCCATGACAAAGTTACAGTCCAGACACGAATGTGGGGACGCACAGACGGACGGACGTTGCAATTTTAATATGCCACCCTTTGGCATAAAAACTGAAACGTGACTAAGTAGTAAAATGTGCATCTAATAAATAGTCAGACTATACAGTTATTCGCAGTCATACATCTATTACTTACCTGAAGTAATTTTCAGCAACGATGTATAATGGTGAATACACTAATTCACGATCATCCTCATTTACTGCTATTTCGAACGTTACCTTTGCTGTAAAGATTTGAGTGAGAGTCTGAGATAAAAATAACTATATAATAGTAACCAGGCAAAATATAGATAAGTTTATTACAGATCATCATCAGCCGGATATTTATAAATATAGTTACTTTTTTTTTACTGAATTAACCAATGCCTTCAAGAGGTAATACTCTGAGAGACATTTCTGCAGCATTTTCTACAGTATCAATTTATGTAATCAGATTAAAATTTTCTTCATTTTTCCATTTTTCGTTGTTGTTGCAAATTCACTGTCTGAAATAGCACTTCTTTCAAGGTTTTGTAATTCATCATCTTCTGCCATTAATTGGTTCAGTGGCGGATAGACTTTGTCTGTCTACTGGCCACCATAACAAACAAGTCAAAGGGGTCTGTAATTGTGTCATTCTATTCTATTTGTTTAATAGCCATTTAACCAAAGTTATGATAAATCTTAAGCTATGCTATTGAAATAGTCAGTTCAAATGCACATTCAGAGCTTATTTTATTTGTGGTACTCTTGCCAACACAAAAGGATGCTCATCTTGGTCTATAAATAACAGAAAATGTGGGACTAACAGAACTTAGTGCCTGTGGATCCTGAAGTAAAATCTGTTTTGAAACCATGCACAAGTTTCTCAAAAATATGACATAAACCAAGCTGTCACTAAAATAGATTAAAATACCCCAACAATAGCACCTTGTCACCAGAAATGGCTTCTTTCATTACTCTAACCTAAAACACCATTCAATAGTATTCATGATTAACATTTGTCACATGCTCATTTGAAATCCAGTATGTGGTTCAAGAGTGGACACAAAAATAAGACACATGACCCTTTATCCCTAAGTATGACACTGACCTTGATCATCTCCATGAGAAAACATCTGATCTAACTTTCAAGTAAATTCTTCAAGGAGTGAAGGAAATAAAGCCTTATGACCTTTGATCCCTAAATGTGACCTTGACTTTGATCATTTCTATGAGATAACATTTTGATTTTAATGGTATCTACATAAGAATACTTACCGAATTCGTTCTCCTGGTAGCCTGAAAATAACATGTATAAATATAAACAAGCCAATTCAGTGAATCTATATCGTCCGCCTAATGAACTGGAAAGTACATTGGTCTGACTGTCAGAAAATTTTACCACCCCACTAGGGCCTCATGTCCGAGGTGATATTTTATTTCATAAGGAACTTAATTGTTGTAATTGAATTAAATCAGTAATACTACTTTCAGACAACAAGAATTCTTAAGTTTCTATATAGAGTAACTATATAAGACAAGAGGGCCAAGATGGCCCTATATCACTTACCTTAGTACAAGTCCACTTGCCTGATGGAAGACCACTAGACAATGTTATATACCAAATAGGTTTTTCTATACACGTCTTTGTAAAACAAGTGACACCCCCCAAGGGCCATAATTTCAACAAACTTTGAAGAGGTCTACTAGGCAATGCTACATGCCACATATCTTAACTCTAGGCCCTGTGGTTTTAGAGAAGATTTTTACAGTTTTTCCTATATAAGCCTATGTAAAACTTAGTGACCCCCCCCCCCCCCCCCCGGGCTGAATCAATTTTGACCCGGTGGTCATAATTTGAACAATCTTGGTAGAGGTCCACTAGACAATGCTACATGCCAAATATCTCAGCTCTAGGCCTTGTGGTTTCAGAGAAGATGATTTTTAAAGTTTTTCCTATTTGTTGCCATGGCAACCAGAGTTATGCATGGAATGTAATTCTTTGAACAATTTTGGTAGAGCTTCATGCAAGGAACATCCCTGCATAGTTTCATCAACATTGGCCAAGTGGTTTCTGAGGATATTTCGTTTAAATCAAAATGTTGACGGACGACGGCAATCATCTATTTGAAAAGCTCACCCTGACAAAGCCAGGTGAGCTAAAAAGCACTACCATCCCCTAAAAAACCATATTTCTGTAAAAATCCAGTTTCTAAATTTTCTTTTGTTAAAGAATACAAAGTTGAAAATTTGTGCCAAACAAGATAAAATTCCAACAACTCTTTTCAGAAACAAGAGCTGTCCCTCACAAGTGAAAAATGCCCCTGAAAGAGGTGTTTCACATTCTATGTCTTCTCCATGTGCTCAACAATAGTGCCATGTAATTTTAAAATCTTTTCATGCATGACAGAGTTACATGTACCATGCATACAGTATTCCATTACTTTTAAACTCTTAGTGTGACCATGACCTTTGAGGTAGGGACGTGGTTCTTGCATGCGACACATTGTTTTGATGTGCTGAACATTTGTGTCAAGTTATTTTAAAATCAATCAATGCATGACAAAGTAACAGTTAAGACACGAATGTATGTAAATATACAGTATTCCATTACTTTTAAACTCTAAGTGTGACCTTGACCTTTGAGGTAGGTATGTGGCTCTTGCACGCGACACATCATCTTGATGTGCTGAACATTTGTACTAATCTATTTTAGCTCAATTGTGAAGAAAGCATGTAGCTTATTGAGTCACTCTCGAGTCCGCTTCCTAGATAAACCAGTACTGGTGTCATATGAGGAAGTATGGTCATGACCACAGTGGGGATTGAACTTGCAACCTCCGGAATGAGTGGCCGACACCTTTACCTCTACACCATTGCTCCCCTCTTGACCTTTGAGGTAGGGACGTGGGTCTTGCGTGTGACACATTGTCTTGCTGTGCTGAACATTTGTGCCAAATTATTTTAAAAGCTTTCAATGCATGACAAAGTTACAGACACAAAAAAGTTTAAGGGCGGACAGACAGACGGACGGACAGACAGTGCGATTTTAATGTGTCACCCTTTGAGGGCATAAAAAGAAGCATTTTCTAAATTTCACCACCCCATTGGGGCCTCATCTTTAGGTGTAGTTATTTTTTCAGCATCTCACAGTGATACAGAACTCAGTTCTTATCAGTTAAATTTGATCATTACTATTAGTTTCAGAAAACATGAAAATCTAAGTTTCTTAACAGAGTATTTCAGAAAAGCACTACACCCCCTTAAGGGGCCTCATTTAAAAAAAAGTCAGGTAGTGAAAGTGATGGATACAATAAAGAGTGATATGGATATAAGAAAGAGTGATAATTAAATTATTTGAGCCTATTACAATTTGATTTGACAACCGGTTTCAGAGAAATAGAATTTTATATTGAGTATAGAAGAAAATTAACAATAAAAGAGGCACTCCCTACATCTAGCAGATTTTATACTCGAAACATAGAGAAGGTGTTAAATGAATGTAAAATTATAAATAAATACAATTTCTAAGAAGAACCTATGTCGAAAAATACCTCATTTTACAACAATTATTCAATATAGAGTCTTTGTGTAATATGTCGCATCCACCCATTAATTCTACATAGATTATTGAATGATTTACAGTACTATAGTATGTTTTACAATGTTGGCAATCGACCGGTCAATATGAGTATTGACCGGGCCAGCGGTCAATACTGGTTAAAACCGGTCAATACTGGTCAATACCGGTCAACTGAAAAATTATAGCTAGTATACACTTAAATCTTCCTTAGGTTACTATCTAAACTTTCATAATAACTTTATAGCTTATTCATGTTAATTTAAACATGAAATAATTGTATTTACCATTTAATATTTTGTTGAGAATAATGTTTTTTCATCAAGTCCAAATGAATTGTACTGTGGTCAATTCATATCTATAGGTCTAAGAGACTGATAAACTGTCAGGAGGAATGGTATATTTGCTATCAAAACAATGGGACCCCTTTGCAGAGGTGTTATTCACACCTAGGCTGCCCTGATAGCAATTATCCTGCCACACTTCACACTTGTGTAATTCCAGTAAGACAATGTCAACATTATGAATACACTTTAAGTAACATCATTAAGAAACATCACTCAGTTTAAAGTGTGTCTTGTCTCAATTGAACAGTACTGACCAAACAGCCCATATTTACCTCACTTCTGAGGTACCTACATTGTATGTAAAAGAAGCATTAACAGAGCAATACCTTTAATTATTTAATTGAATTATTTTATTTTATTTATTTGAATTCTTAATTGGATATTTTACCTAGGCACTTAAAGAAAATATTCAACCTACCACCAAAAATGACCAATTGACCACCAAAAATTATCAATTGACCACCAAAAAGACCAATTGACCACAATAAACCCAACAGCCAATACTAACCCATATTGACTGACCACTTTGGAGGTACAATGTATTGACCAGTGGATTTAGCTATCATCTTTTGTTTTATCAATTTTAAGTATTTGTTCATTTTTTGCATTAAAATAACCAAAAATTATCACAAAACATTCAATTCACAGCCAATCGACCAGTATTGACCACTTTTGGAGTATTGACCGGGGCGGTTTTAACCGGTTAAAACCGCTGGTTAAAACCGGGGGTGGTTTCGACCGCCCAACGTTGATGTTTTAAAGCGCTGATTTTATCGATAATGGCTGAAACTTTGAGGTTAAGTAATGATACTTCCAAAGATTCTATTATTTATGTTTTGGAGGTTATTAAGTCGATATCAGTTATAAGGTATGTCCCTTTAAATGGGCAATTACTCTGGAGATACTAATCCGATCTTGACGAAAGATAAGACCCTTAGTACAGACCTGTGTAACATTTCTTTCAAATATTTGTAGTGATCTTGATTTTCCTACTCCAAAGAGGAGCCTCAATTTTCAAAAATTCATGCAAGAGTTGCGAGTCTTGACGCTAGGGTCTTGTTTATTGACCCAAAAGTTACACTGTAAAATTTGATACCAGTTTAAGGCCGTCTGCTGGTATTTTGATATTATGATTAAGAAACACAGAATCTCCAGTATGTATGAAAGTTTTAATATCTACATACCTATACATTCACGGGTAAAAGCATCATACATGAAGCCACTGGCACACTTACACACTCCGGAACCACCACTTTTTTGATCACTACAAAAGCTGTCACCTGGACACGGGTCTCCACTGTTTCTCACTGTGCACACTGATAGAAAGATTACATATAAGTCATATAATTAATACATTACACATTGACACTGCATACCTTAATGTTCTTCAGCCCTACTATGTGAAAGCAACTTTAATACATTTACTGTAAATTGGTTAATTTTTGTGTGACGAAAATTTTGCGATTTGTGAGCCCACAGACTTATTCGCAAATATAAAATATGCCAAAGGAAAATTCTCTAATAGTAAATCTAAGTGAAATAAATATTTTGCGAAATTTTAAATTCAAAATTAGCAAAGTGGAAAATTCGCAAAAATAGCGAGAATAAAATCATGGCAAATATTACCCAATTTACTGTAAAAAGTTTTACTTAAACCTTTCAATTTTGCTGTTACCATTTATTTAAAAGTTTGCTCAGTAAAAAGTTACTGACTAAATTGCGAAAAGTGCAGATCATGATCAGACTTTGCAGATCTTTAGGCTGATAAAGATCCATGCAATCTGCAGTCAAAATCATTTTCTGCCAGCAAGACAAAAGCTACCTCACTAAATCTGTATCTTGCATAACACTTTTTTACTTGTTAAAAATTTCCATAGAAACATGAAAAGTAAACATGTACCTCTCTCACAGAATTTGTCATATGCGTCAAATTGATATCCGAATGAACACTCACAAACTCCACTACCACCTATAGTTTGGTCAGTGCACACAGCATTAAGTGGACATGGATCACCATCTGCTGTTACTTTGCACTCTGCAACAAGTTAGTCACAATTCATCAGTTTAGTTCATACTAACTTATTTGAACTTGATTGTGAAGAAAGCTTGAAGCATAATGAGTCAGTCTCGAGACCGTTTCCTGGAAAAACCTGCCCTGGTATCATAAGAGGAGGCAGGGTCGTGACCCCAGTAGGACTTGAACCAACAACCTCCGGGATGAGTGGCAGACACCTTAACGTCTAGATCACCGCTCTCCTTAGTCAGATTCATCAGTTTGCAATTTCTTACAGTTTTGCATATTTGTAAGAATTTCTCCTATTTCTGAAGTTCATAAACATTCTTGAATATAATTACTTACAATCGTTTTTGTAAAACACATACTAGCTGCTATGCATTGCACTCTATGCGGGGAGGCAACGCAGCCCTGTACCTTCAGAGGGTAAGCGACGAAGCGGTATCTGCGGAGAAAAAAATGGTGTAGAGTCTTGTTTGAAAATAAAGTAGGGCCACATTTAGATGTTTATGTAGACTCGTAGCATACTTTGAATCTTTGAGTACTTTCATCAGGCGAAGACATATAAAATCTTCAATCCACTTTTTGTATAAGCTTTGTAGGTGCCATACTTACCCTGTATGCTTAAACATTGATGTTTACAAATGCAAAACAATCAACTCCAATATTCTTTCGTTATTTCCATGGCAAAAACAAGGGCTCTGTACTTTGTTATACAAGTAATCATTGCAGAATAACCCACTGTAAATTGTTGTGCCGGTGATAGTGTCTATATATATGGACAATATAACCAGAAAAAAAACAGTATCACAAACTTTTTTGTCTTTGCAGAGAATATTACACAGGTTTTGGTATCTGCCGTCGTTAAATTATAATCACTATATGTACCCGTTTGACACATAATGCCCAATATATTTTGTCCGCCATTTTCCATCACAAATACCAGTTCATCACTAAATGCTCTCAGTTTTTCCTATATAAGCCTATGTAAAAGAAAGAGACCCCCACAGGCAAGGTTAATTTTGATCCCAGGCGCGTAATATTGGTAATGGTCCACTACACAATGCTACATGCCAAATATCTAAGCTCCAGGCCTTGTGGTTTCAGAGAAGATGATTTTTAAAGTTTTTCCTATATTAGCTATGCAAAACTAAGAGACCATCCGCGCAAGGTCAATTTTGATCCAAGGGGCATAATTTGAACAATCTTGGTAGAGGTCTACTAACTTATGCTATATGCCAAATATCTAAGCTCTAGGCCTTGTGGTTTCAGAGAAGAAGATTTTTAAAGTTTTTCCTATATAAGCCTATGCAAAACTAAGTGACCACCTGCGTGGCGTCAATTTTGACCCTTGTCTCATAATTTGAACAATCTTGGTAGAGGTCCACTAGACATTGCTACATGCAAAATATCTAAGCTGTAGGCCTTGTGGTCTTAGACAAGAAGATTTTTAAAGTTTTTCCTATTTGTTGCCATAGCAACCAGAGTTCTGCATGAAATACATGAACAACTTTGATAGAGCTATAAGGTAAATCCCTGCAAAGTTTCATTAACATTGGCCCAGTGGTTTCAGAGGAGATGTTGTTTGAAGGAAATGGTGGACAGACGCCTGTACTTACCAGACGGACTTTGTTACATTATCCCTTTGATCTTTCTTTGATCTGTTTTAGCCCCACAATAGAATTATTTAACCCCACAATACCATTTTAACCCCATAATGATGGAATGAACTTAAAGAACCTCACAATGCTAAGTTGTACTCAAACCCTAACCCCATAATGTCTACTGGGCATGTATGGACAGACAGACGGACTGACGGACGGAATGCAATCCTAGTAGCTCACTCTGGCACAACAAACCTTCCCTCCACTTCACATTAAATGTTCCTCCAATGCTCTTTTTTCGTACTGTTTATATCTGGGCCGAGCGTTCGTCAGGAGTCATTTTTCTTTTCTTTCCGGTTCTGCTCCTTCATAGAATCCAAATGACGCCATTTTGACAGAAGGGATCCAAATATCGACATTGAATATATGCATGACAGTCAGTCCGTATCCGGATTAAAAAAGCGCGGTCTGACTCGAAATCTCTTGGACATGTCAGTCGAACCGACGAATTTCACGAAGTCTGGCTCTGAAGAAACAGGGCTACGTTCACCCCCCTGCCCTCTAATAAACAATAATTTCCTGACAAAATCTTACTTACTATTTGTAGCATAAACAGAAATTTTCATATTTGCACCACACGTTAGGCTAGCATCTCCTGTACAGGGGAGGTTACACTTGTTATTCTCCAGTCTGTCATAATTCTCCAAATAATCACCGCAATAACAATCATTAGCATTCTGTAAAAGAAAATCTGCTACAACAACTTTGCAATGGTAAAGCCAGCTAAGTCACACACACAATCAAACCTGGTCATATATTTTGATAATGGAGTAATCTATGTTTCAATTCCCATTTATTGTTTACATGACAATGTATGCTACAAAAAAATTTACACAGTATATGTATGCGTAATTCTAAAAGCATGGAAAGATGTTCATGGAGTACACTAATGTTGCAAAATCAGAAAAACATTACGGTAACTGTTTCACAATATCAACCTTCCTTGCCTCAAGGTTGACTTACAATTAATTACACCAAATTTTGTCATCTGTAAATTGTTACCTTTTCCTTTGATTGTTTTTAGTCCCAGCCGACCCTGGGATATCTCCCTGGGTGAACTTGCCAAGACTCCTGACAGGCGTAAGTTGAAGAGAGACAGATGCAGACACAAGAGAATCCAAGTAACAGACCCAAACTCTTTTACAAATAGACCCCTTGGTTATTTTGCATGCACGGTGTAAAGCAATGATACAAGTGAGACTACCTCTGGGTTTCTGACCAGTTCATCTGTAGGTGGATGGGAAACAATGAAAAGGGTTTCTGAAATTTCCAGTGCCCTGGCCACTTGTAACCTCTCACTTACTTAGGGTCATGGGTGCAAGTTTTTTTTTATGGAGGCTTAGGTTCTAGTTCTGGATCACCCCATGAACTACAGCTAGCTAGGTAAAATGCTTCCCTGTAAAAATGACTAAAATGCAGTTGAACTGGGCGTTAAGCCTCAAGAAGCATAGAAACGTGTACACTGAGTTCTGATGCCACTGTACAATTTAAGTATACAGTACAGCCTAGACGACACCCCGCACATATGCGTCCATGAGGCATGAAAATAAGAGTCTGAAAGCATGGTAGCGTGGGTGGTGGGAAATCCAACACGTGACGAGGCATGCATAAATTATAGGCAGCATTCAATTGCTGCATCTGAAAGACAAAATAGCAATCAAGCGCGAAGATCTCCCCCCCTTTTCCCCCTTGTTATGCCACGTTTTACAGTGTGTAATTTTCAATACAGGGTAAGAGAGATGAAATGTATAAAACTGTGTTTTGCAATAATGATGTACTGGTATCGAAGTAGTATCCGTATGCTAGCAGTATCCAATATAGCGCTACTTTTCATTCAGTGTAACTCTCTACAGAGAAGTCTCGATTGTTTTCATATCATTGCCTTATATGCCAGAGCTGAGTATAGTTTTTTCCAGCAAAGGTAAAATGATACTTATAAATTCAAGGTTTAAAAGTGCAACACCTGTTTTGTTTACAGGTCGCACGTGAGGGATTTCACGCGCACCGTTTGCGCATGCGCAAAGGATAACTCAATCATGTCCAATTTAAGGACAAGTATTTTCCCTTGGCGGTCAAAAACAGACGACTACCCAAAAACACCAAAGAAAACTCAAAATACATGATTTTTACATCCAATCGATATTAAATAGTTATTTTATTATTAAAATCAATATGAAAAATAGCTGTAATGATACAGATATCGCCCAAATCATAAAATACTAAGCGGACCGCTGCCAGATTTACCTATCCAAGGGAGGTAACCAGTATACTGTTTGTGTTTGTTATATGAGTAGGAGGTAGTCATCAGAAAGGTTTAAAGAAACATATAACATCATTATTTGGTAGTATTATTTATCAACAAGTACACATTTGTTCTACAAATTCTCGTGACGGAAACTGCTTCTGTAGCGAACCGGTTTTGTCTATTTTGTATACCCTTTTGGAGCCCCGTTACTTGTGCGCATGCCCAAGGAAAAAAGTCAATGTTTATGTTCCGTTAAAGCTAAAGAGCTAAAAAATTTATAATGCCGAACTTTTGAATGACTGAACCTTTCTAAATATAAATATTTTAAGAAAACCTTCATTTCGTGACGGAAACTGCTTCGATACCAGTAATCAATATCATTACCAATAAATTATCAGTTTTATTTTTCCAAAGTGAAGATTATTTACAATTTGTTTGTAATTCTCTTCATGTATAGATGTACATTTTGTACTACATTGAATGAAAGTTAGTGTTCTACAAATAAGACAGAAAGTATCCACAAATGATTGAAAATAGTATTAGATCACTCTAAATGTTGCTGATTGAAAAAAAGATGCTTAAAGAATAACGATAAAGCATTATATTCTAAACAATGTATAATAGTTATGATGAGAGTCACTGCCAAGTTGACGTAAGAGTTAAGGGCTCATGTAGATGGTTATGTCTACAATAAATGTTGTCTTTAAGCGCCAAGAACAGTTCTGTTGCAACTCCTTAATTCAAATGCAGTAAATCTACAGTTTGTGGTTATTATCTGTTTCGGTATTTGTTTAAGATTATAGTCATGTTTCTTTGTAGCTCAAATCAAAGAGTCCAAAAATGAATAGTTTATTTAGAACAACTATTCCAACACTAGTAAAATGAGGTCATATTGCAGAAAAAAGTGTATAAAAGCATGCATAAGCGTCAAGAAAAATCTCTTTGAAAAAGTGTAAGATAATTATGTTTAGATATTGCTCTAATGTGAAATACTTTAATACATTATTTCTGTATGTTATTCAATTTTTCTTTGAATACTTTAATAATTTATATATACCTTAGTATGCCATATTGAAGCGCCAAGAAAGATGTGGTTAATACGCATTTGTTTAAACGGGATCTTATAGTCTAATATTTGCATGAAAGATTGATAAATTGAAATACTGCATTTTCATGTTTAACAAACAACACAAACATTTAAAATAAAATTAAATTCAATTTAAAACGTGACGCTTTTAAGTGACACCACATCATTGAATTCAGACATGAAAAATAAATATAAGTTTTGATTCAACATAAACATTATATTGCATAAAACTTTAATAAAATTATGCATTCATATTGAAAGTATAAGTTAATCCTTAATGTCTGTTTTAACTGCGCTATAGCATGGGAGGTTATTACAACGCGGGAGCAATAAATCCATGCGGCATCGCGTAGCATAAGGATGTTGACGCGGCATCTATATACTGCACTGGATATTTAGCAGATGCATTACATACCATGTTGCGAGACGCAACTCTGCCTGGGCTGTACTGTATTTACTAAACTTACCTCCAATCCAGCAAAATAATTCCCTTCCTCAATGCATATCTGTAAACATTTGTCTATTGTCATGTCACCAAATGTGAAAGTACCTTTCAACATCCTGTCTGATTTATCTTCAAAACATCCAATAAACCTATAGGCTGCAAGAGATAGTAAACATAAAATTCCTTCAATATATTATTAGCAATACTGCTAGAGCATGAACGGGCATAATGATACCAGTGGACAATATGGCAGCAAACTGCAGCAAATAAAGTATCATGGTATAAAAGTGCAGCCAGCCACACCACTCATCATGTGGCATCATTGGACACCATATCAACTTGTTACAATAAGTTTTTCAAATGCTTACAATTTTATTTGTATTGTAATCTCTCTTATTTCAAGTAACTCACAATTTTTATCTTTACACACCAGCTGGAGATGGTAGATCAGCTCTTATTCAAAAAGACTAATTTGGGGAAGATCATGTTAAAGTGCAACAGCATTTCCGTTATTCACATGCAGGCAGTTTTCCAAACTATTGTTGCTTTTGTTATTTGCAGGACCAGTACTAAACCCCATCTTTTGTAAGAATGTGACAACTTTATTACATTATTAAAGAGCAACGTTGGTAAACGAGCTTGATGCAAAAAACATAAACTGATTAGGAAGTTTAGTGAATATAAGTAAGTAAATGTAAATTGTAGTCATAACCATTAAACTATGAGAGCAAGTCTGACTGCAAAGGTATATCATAGAGAAGTGGAATCAAAATAAAGTTTACCTTCTACACAGCGTCTGTATGTTGAATCAAATGAATAACCCAGCGGACATTTGCATGTTCCTTTGCCACCCACACTGGTGTCATTACAAGCACTAGTTCCAGGACATGGATCCCCATAAGTGTTCGACGAAAGCTTCACGACAGAACACACTGAAACAAGTATAATCATTTTATAGTATTCCTCCTTGTAGATGTAGTATTGATTGTTCATGTGAATAGTTGTATTACATGTATTTAAACTAGACCCATCACTAAATGTGATTAATACAAGTAAAGTATTGAAGTAAAAAAGGGGCATAATTCTGACATAAACCTTTTCAAAGTTATGTACACTTGTCTGTGGATGATGGTTAATAAGTATGGTATGTTTCAAAGCACTATCTGTAATGGTTTTGAAATAAAGTTGGGTGGTACGAGAAACTTAACCAAGCTAAATGCACTTTCTAAGTCAAAAACAGGCCATAATTCTGACAAAAACCTGGACAGAGTTATGGACTCTTGTGTGTTGATGGAGGTTATGATGGTAAACAAGTAAGGTAAGTTTCAAAGCAATACATCTAATGGTTTTGAAATGAAGTGGGGTGGTATGAAAAATGTAACCAAAGTGTGACACCCATATGGATGTGGATGCCGACGCCAAGTCGAGCTAAAAAGGGCAATAACTCTGTTATACGTTGTTTCAGGGGTATAATGAGGTATAGCCTCCAAGAAATTATGTAAAGCAGGATTTTTTGACTGTGACTTTTTGATCAAAATTTGGACCTGCACTCAAAGTGGTGACAGCAAGTGGCTCATTGATGATTTCTGAGTTACATAATTTATATGAGTCCATTCCAAATTACTTATTGGGCTTCCAACCCATTTCCCTGCTCAACCATTACAGGCTATTTACTACAAGCTTCAAAGAACACCCACGACTCATAAACACCTAACACTTGTATCAAGGGTGTTTGAAACTTTCCAAGTCAGAAAAACACAGAACTTTTCGAAATTGACTTTTTTATTACACTAATTTGTTTGTACTTTTCGGATCGGCTGTTTCTCCATCAGTCCAATGTTAACAGTGTATAGGTTCCATACAGACAGACACTTAACATACAAACAAGTAGTTCTATATATTTAGTTGTTACGAATTATTCTGTCTTCTGTTTTAAAAATTATATAGTAACAGATCTAAATAATTTCAAAACATTTCAGAATAGCATAATATTATTTTGTTGTTTTTCTTATAATTTGTAATGAAAAAATCAATGAGGTATCGGTTCTGTATAGAACTATTTTCTTACGCAGTTTTGATCACAACTGGTAAGACTTGAGACACTAAAAGAAAACTAGTCAGGCCGAATAATTTAAAAGTCTTTTATTCGATATTGATTTTGTGATCATAAGCTATCAGAACATCATAATACATTATGGAACCACTAAGTACTTTTGAATTTTGAATTACAAAACTCGGAATTCAACATAAAAAACAACGATTTTTTTGTAACTTGCCAACGCCTCTATCATCAAAAGTGTATCTTTAAAGATATGCCGCACTATAGCGCCTGAAACTCTAGTCGTGTTTAGGTATAAAACTGAAACTAATCAGCAAATTAACTTTACAGAGGCACATGTAGGTGTCTTTTTGAAATATGACAACATATTTTTATGCTTTAAAACAGTAATTAACTGTTGTCATTGTCGTATTTTATGTAAACGTGTGGTTCGAAAAGGGTACGAAAATGTCTGCATTTTACCAAAGTTGGTTCGTACCCGGGTACAAATAACTGTAAAAAATCACATAGAACTACATGTCTTAAATAAGATTTTTAAATGTAGACAGAAATGCAATGATATATCGGGAAAATCAAATTCATTTCTCTAGAT
>JAFMSR010002096.1:0-24977 GCA_022818135.1 Saxidomus purpurata | reverse complement strand
TTATATTATCTAAGGTAGAACGATTTCTCTCCCTTGGTAGATAAAAGGGGACAGCTTTGTATTTACTTATTTTAGTTCCGACGATTTGTCTTCCTCGAGATATAAAGGGGAGGCAACTCTTTTCCTTATTAAGATACTACGATTTGTCTCCCTTGGACAGGAAAGGGAAGTTACTCTGTTTTTACTGTGTAAGTCAAATACGATTTGTCTCCCTTTGCATAAAAATGGAGGTAAGTCTGCTTGACCAAATTTATATCAGTACCGCTTGTCACTATGATTTGTCTCCCTTGCTATTATGGTGGGTAACTCTGTTTATATTAAGTAAGGCGGTTCGATTTATCTCCCTTGGTAGATAAAAGGGGGACAACTATGTTAATACTTATTAAAACCCAAACGATTTGTCTCCCTTGGGATGGAAGGGGGAGGCAACTCTTTTTCTTATCAAATATACTACGATTTGTCTCCCTTGTACAGGAAAGGGAGGTAACTTTGTTTTATATCATCAAAAGTAGTACGATTTCTCTCCCTTGGAAGATAAAAACGGGAGGTAACTCTTCGTAAAGTAACTCTTATTAAAGTTCATACGATGTGTCTCCATTTGAAAGGAAAGCGAGGTTACTCTGTTTTAACTAGTTTAAGTCAAAAACGATTTGTCTCCCTTGGGAAAAAGGGAGGTAAGTCTGTTTGAACAAATTTAAATCAATAATTGTTGTCTCCCTTAGGAAATGGGAAATAACTATTTTTATGTCAATACGATTTGTCTCCCTTGCTTTTTAAAGAAATAACTCTGTTTTATATTATCTAAGGCAGTACGATTTATCTCGCATGGTAGGAAAAAGGGGAACAACTATGTTTATACCTATTTTAGTCCATACAATTTGTCTCCCTTGGGATGAAAAGGGGAGGTTACCCTTTCAGTGAAAGGCAACCTGTTCTTTGCCAACGATTTCCTTGGGATGAAAAGGGAGGCAACCTTTTCCTAAATAAAGTTAATACGATTTGTCTCCCTTGGACAGGAAAGGGAGGTTACTTTGTTTTTACTTGTTTAATTCAAATACAATTTGTCTCCCTTGGGATTAAAAGGGAGGTTAGTCTGTTTTAACAAATTTATGTCAGTACTACTTGTCTCACTTAGAAATGGGGAAATAACTATGTTCTTTAGTCACTACGATTTGCCTCCCTTGCTATTTAGGTGGGTAACTCTGTTTTAATGCATCTAATGCAGAACGATTTCTCTCACTTGGTAGATAATGGGGGACAACTCTGTTTTTACTTATTAAAGTCCATATGATTTGTCTCTCTTGGGATATAAAGGGGAGGAAACTCTTTTTCCTGATAAAAGTTTAAACGATTTGTCTCCCTTGTAAAAGAAAGGGAGGTTATTGTTTTTACAAATTTAAATAAAATACGATTTGCCTCCCTTGGGATAAGAAGAAGTCAGTACTAGATGTCTCCCTTTTTCCGTCAATACGATTTGTTTTCTATTTAGGTGGGTAACTCTGTTTTATATTATCTAAGGCAGTACGATTTATCTCCCTTGGAAGATAAAAGAGAGACATTTCTGTTTATACTTCTTTAAGTCCATACGAGTTGTCTCCCTTGGGATTAAAACAGGAGGTAACTATTTTTCCTTATTAAAGTTAATACGATGTGTCTCCCTTGGAAAGGGAAGGAGGGTGACCTTGTTTTTACTAGTTTTATTCAAATACGATTTGTCTCCCTTGGAAAAAGGGAGATAAGTCTGTTAACAAATTTAAGTCAGTACTTTTTCTATCTCTTAAAAAATGTGAAATAACTATTTTTTAAGTCAATACGATTTTTCTCCTTGCTTTTTAAAGGGATACCTCTGTTTGATATTATCTAAGGCAGAACGAGTTATCTCCCATGGTAGAAAAAAGGGAAACAACTATGTTAACACCTATTTAAGTCCATACGATTTGTCTCCCTTGGAATAAACAGGGGAGGTTACTCTTTTCCTCATTTGATGAGAAGGGGACAACTCTGTTTATTGTTATTAAAATCAATACGACGTGTCTCCCTTGGGATGAAAAGGGGAGGCAACTCTTTTCCTAAGTAAAGTTAATACGATTTGTCTCCCTTGGACAGGAAAGGGAGGTTACTTTGTTTTTTACTTGTTTAGTTCAAATACGATTTAGCTCCGTTGGGATAAAAAGGGGGGTAAGTGTGTTTTAACAAATTTATGTCAGTACTACTTGTCTCCCTTAGAAATGGGAAATTACTATTTTTCTTTAGTCACTACGATTTGTCTCCCTTGCTATTTAGGTGGGTAACTCTGTTTGAAATTATCTAAGGTAGAACGATTTCTCTCCCTTGGTAGATAAAAGTGGGACAACTCTGTTTTTACTTATTTTAGTTCCGAAGATTTATCTCCCTTGAGATATAAAGGGGAGGCAACTCTTTTCCTTATTGAAGATACTACGATTTGTCTCTCTTGGACAGAAAAGGGAGGTTATTCTGTTTTTACTGTTTAAGTCAAATACAATTTGTCTCCCTTGGCACAAAAAGGGAGGTAAGTCTGTTTGAACACCTTTATATCAGTACTGATCGTCTTCCTTAGAAAACGGGATATAACTATTTTCTTTAGTCACTATGATTTGTCTCCCTTGCTATTTAGGTAACTGTTTACATTAAGTAAGGCAGTTCGATTAATCTCCCTTTGTAGATAAAAGGGGGACAACTCTGTTTCCTTATTAAAGATAAAACGATTTGTCTCCTTTGGACAGGGAAGGGAGGTAACTCTGTTTTATATCATCAAAAGTAGTATGATTTCTCTCCTTTGGAAGATAAAATAGAGACAACTCTGTTTATACTTAAGTCCATACGATTTGTCTCCCTTGGGTTTAAACGGGAGGTAAGTCTGTTTGAACAAATTTAAATTTAAAATTTTTGTCTCCCTTAGGAAATGGGAGATAACTATTTTTTAAGTCAATACGATTTGTCTCCTTTGCTTTTTAAAGAAATAACTGTTTTATATTATCTAAGGTAGTACGATTTCTCTCCCTTGGTAGATAAAGGGGGACAACTCTGTTTTTACTTATTAAAGTCCATACAATTTGTCTCCCTTAGGATATAAAGGGGAGGCAACTCTTTGCTGATAAAAGTTAAAACGATTTGTCTCCCTTGTAAAAGAAAGAAAGGTTACTGTTTTTACTAATTTAAATCAAATACGATTTGTCTTCCTTGGGATAAAAAGGGAGGTTCGTCTGTTTTAACAAACTGAAGTCAGTGCTATTTGTCTAACTTTTTTTCCTCAATGCGATTTGTCTGCTATTTAAAGGGGTAACTCTGTTTTATATTATCTAAGGCAGTACTATTTCTCTCTCTTGGAAGATAAAAGAGAGACAACTCTGTTTATACTTAAGTTCATTCGAGTTGTCTCCCTTGGGATGAAAACGGGAGGTAACTCTTTTTCCTTAGTAAAGTTAATACGATGCGTCTTCCTTAGAAAAGTAACTTTGTTTTCACTAGTCAAATACGATTTGTCTCCCTTTGGATAAAAGGGAGGTAAGTCTGTTTTTCATATTTAAAGTCCATACGATTTGTTTCCATTGGGAAAGAATGGGAGGTTAAGTTATTTGTACTAATTTAAGTCTGTATAATTGATATGATTTGTCTTCATTAGAAAATGAGAAAGAACTCTGTTTTTCCAAATTTAAGTCAACAGAATGTATCTCCCTTGGAATAGAAAGGGAGACAACTCTGGAACAGTATTAAACGTTGTATTAAAAGGAACAATCACCAAACGGGACGAAAAGAAAACAACAATAACACTCACTCCCACACGGTTGCATGTCGTTTATCGACATCAGATCTGGTGATATCATAACAAACAAATACAGTTTATTTATGTCACCTGTCAAATGAAACAAATATCCGAAAAAGAACAACTTGAAAATGTATTGGTCTTTTTTAGAAAAAAATTCTTATAATTTCTAAAGGGTTTCACCTCCAATGGGGATAATTTTATTCGTCAAGTTACAGTCACATGGAACTTAGTTGTTTCAAGTTGAATTAAATTAGCACCACTAGTGTCAGACAACAAGAACTCTAAATTGTCTATATATACTGACGGACTTTAAAAACGCATCACTTATTTCTTCAGATATTTTCTTACATTAAGACAGCACAAAAAATCCGCCCCGGCTATGTAACATTTTAATCAATAATTCGCCATTGCCAACGGAATTTCGTGCAATCGGTTCACATGGTTTCCGGCACGGCGTGCACGTGCATCAAATAAGAGAATGTTACATAACGCCAGCCAAGGTCTCTGGGTGTGTTTAAATTTTCATTTTAGACAGCCATATAGACACACTTACTTTTACCATAGGAATTGATTTTTTCCATTGATTACTTAAATAATGCCAAGACTTATACAAGATTTGCGTAACCAAATTGTTGGTTTATTGCAAAGGGAGTGTGCGAGGCGTTTTCATGTACACCAATCGACAATTTATCGCCTTCATCAGCGTTTCTTGGGTACGGGTAGTGTTGCTGATCGTTCGAGACCCGGTCAACCTCGTGTAACTACCCGACGTCAAGACAATTACATACGTCAGCGTCATCTCAGAATTCGTTTCACAACAGCAGTTTCCACGTCGAATTTGATACCAGGACGCCGCCGTAGGAATATCCATGCAAGGACAGTGATAAGACGATTGAGAGATTATGTAATCCGCTGCAGACGACCGTACAGGGGACATACCTTAACTCAACGTCACCGGCAGAATCGAGTGCGCTGGGCCCGTGATATGATCAATAATCGACACCAGAACTGGAATCAAGTTAATCATGATTTTCGTTCAGACCTTGTTCTGATTCAAGGTAATTTGACCGCACAACTTTACATTAATGAAGTGCTTGCGCCTGTGCTCGTTCCACTGCTTCAACGTCACGGCAACAACCGTCAGCTGACGTTCCAACAGGACAATGCACGCCCTCACAGTGCCCGTCTCACCTGGAACTACTTGTTGAACCAGAGAATTGACGTTTTCGAGTGGCCTGCGGTGTCTTTTGATATGAACTGCATCGAGCATATGTGGGATGAGCTCGGACGGAGACTTCGACGACGTCCACAGCAACCGCAGAACGTCCGCGAGCTTTGGTTAACACTGGAACAGGAATGGCAGAACATCCCTATGCCAACCATCAAACGCTTAGTGAGATCGATGCGACAGCGTCTACAGGCTGTAATCGCGAATAATGGGGGCCACAACCGCTACTGAGTTCGGAAAACGTTAAATCCTGACACTGCCTTTATTTGACTGGCTCTACCACCGTCCAAGAAAGATTGATTTTGTTCTGAATACCAATGAAATGTTAAGAGATACTTGAAATTTGTTCTGATATATTATAATGATCAAATCTCATACTACGGTGTATATATTAAGGAGTATATATCAGTGATGCGTTTCTAAAGTCCGTCAGTATATAATAATAATGTAAGGAAATCACTACATCCCACTAAGGGTACCATTTCTTAGGTTTCTATATAATATCCAAGAAAAGTGCTGCACCCCCTTAAAGGCCTCATTTCTAAAAGAAATATTACCAAAGGACACGGTGTGGATATCATAAAGAGTGATCATTAAATTATTTGAACCAATTGCAATTAAATTTTGATAACTGGTTGCAGCGAGATAAAACTTTTGAGTTTTCATATTGAATATAGAAGAAAATGAGTTGCACGTACTCCAAGGGCATTATGCTAATGTATACTTATTTTAAGTTTCATGAAATTCTATCCATTGGTTCCTTAGTTATGGCTTTGGATGGACAGACTGACGGACAACGCCAAAACAATATCCCTTCGCCTTTGGCTGAGGATACTAAGTAATGAAGTAAAAAAGATGTTACATTAATTGCAAAGTATGCTCTTCGATCTAAAACAAGAGAGGAATTGATGTATGGCATCAAAGGCGCTACAAGTTCATGCTTTTGTTTATTTTTGGTATCATATAATTTATTGGAATAATGCATTTAGATCACCCTCAATGTCTTTATACCTACCCCAAACAGTGCTTTTTGGAAAGCACATGAAAATGCTAGAGCGGTTGAATTAATTGTCAGCCGTATATTTCTTCCTTGAATAAAGATACATACATGTTCACCAGTTCTTTGCTTCATTATAGACGTATATTTAATAAATTGATTCTAATTTGACATTAAAATATTAATCAAAGTATCGAAATACTGATGAACGGCGATTTTGAGAGATGTCCGCTATTTAAGCAGTTTACAAATATAACAGCTCCCACTTCTCTAGTAAAAATAAAGTTTTAAAATTAATTCATTTTTAATTATTCAGGCAAAATTTATTGCAGCTTCAAAGCTTAATTGTCAGTTTATGCATGTTATTTCTATTTCATTACTGAGTGTACTTGTCAATCATATATCTATTTTAAGAGAGGGCTTCCCCCAGCTGATTACACAAGTGCGTGTGTGTTTTCAAACAATGAATATTTATCAATTATACCTAATTTTTTAATAAATACTAAATCCAAATTCAAAGCGTCGCCTTCAAAAAACAGTGCATATTTAACAATGGTTTGGCGTTTTCGAGTATCTTTGGGAAGTCTACGGGTGTCTTCCGGTGAGTAGTTTGCACGTAAGGATCAGTCTTGAATTCATTACAATTTTTTTTTTATTTATGTAATTAAATCCTTTTTAAAACAAATGTTTCATTCAGTACAAGAATAGGTTTTGATATTTTTGTAATGTACTCAGTTTTGGACAAGAATCTTTTTAAAAATAAGTAATGCTCTATAATAACATTTAATGACCGCTCCTACCATGGATTTCTTGCAAAATGCACTCCATATAAGACCCTATCCTCAAGGGCCAAGCCAGTAAGTACTCAATTTTGATGCATGACACATTTCTTGGTAATAAGTGCTACAGTAGGCTATCAGGGCTCATTGGTCTTATGCAAACATAAAAATAAATCTTTGATTTTCAAGTATTCATTTACAAAATACAACATGTTTAATTTATTTAAACTTTCTAATTTAGTGCATGTCCCTTGATTGGATTTGAATAGTGCAACAGTATGTTCTCCGTCCTGGTCTTTATTTGGAACTGGTCTTTTACACCGGTTTGACTAAATTAGTTATGTCCACATGTAGCTTTCACTTATTCCAGAATAACGAATATGGTACTTGTTTTCGTAATTTGAAGTTTCTTGCACATTTCTCTCATGTATTACAGTCTCACAAGTGTATTTTCCCTCAGCAACACGGTTGCATTATCCACGCAGTTTAAAATACAGAATGAAAAGTTACTGTAAACCAATGAAATTTCACGTCAATATTCCTGTTAACCAATTTTGTACCAATTGGTGATTACTTGATTTCACCACATCATATTAACAAACTACAAAATGAAAGTAAACATATATTTGTGAAGTAAAGAAATCTGATCTGCACAATATGCGCTGAAAACTGGCTTCTGCAAATGGAGTGAAACTTACATGGTTTACAGTATAAAATTATCATTATTATCATATTATCATTATTATTATTATTATTATTATTATTATTATCATTATTATTATTATCATTATTATTACAGTGATTGTTATGGTTATTATTAACACATCAATTCATACACACTCATAGTCTATTTTAAACTGCATAACCTAACTGAACCTGCTGAGTAAGCACAATTGATGAAGTGCTGAGTAAGCACAATTGATAAAGAAGAACAATACAAGTGGGATTGGCGTCATATATGAGAGAAACAGGAAGATCTGTTAAAGCACAAGCCTTACACTTTTAACTGCAATTGCCATTATGGTCTGAAAAAAGTTAACCATTTTAATGACAAAACAATGAAGATCAAGTCAAATAAAAATAGTGTTAATTTTAAAGTCAAACACTCGGATCTCATTAACATGAAAACTACAAAATTTAAATAATGTTAATACTGAGATCTACATGTGGAGCTTAAAAATATAACGTACATTCAAACCTGTGTTTAAGACCATCCTACAAATAAAGACCAGCTGGGACAAAACATTGCACTATTCATTTATAGTGGAAACATCTTTGAATAAAGACCACTTTAATTTCTACCGGTCAGCGTTCTTTGTTTTTAGGTTTGACTATATCAAAAGGTGATTATTAGCACCGCCCTTAAGACGGGGTCTTATATGGAATGCATTTTGCCAGACGTCCGTAGAAGATGTAGTCATTAAATGCTTCAACATTTTCATTAAAAAAACAACAAGGAAATAGTATTGACTTCAAAACTGACCTTCATGGCCAATCAATTACCCGAAGACACCCCTAGACTACACAAAGACACCAGAAAACACCAAAATATTGTTATAAATTTGATGTCTGGTTAGGGCAGTGGTTAGCACACTGGCTTCTCAGCAATGCCACCCAAGTTCGAGCCCATGTTAGATGGTTGGTAGTTACTAGATCGAACAGGTGGGTTTGCCCAGTAAGACTAACATACACCAACACCTGTGCGATCGGTTCAAAAGCTTAAGTTGTCTAATGTCTGTTGTTATTTGCATCTTGCCGACTTTAAGTTAAGATGATGATGATGATTATTATTATTGTATCTTGCTGACTTTAAATAAAGATGATGTTGTTGATGATTATTATCATTATTGTATCTTGCTGACTTTTAATAAAGATGATGATGATGATGATGATGATGGTGATTATTATTATTTCTTGCAGACTTTAAATAAAAATGATGATGACGATAATTATTGTATTTAGTGACTTTTAATTAAGATGATGATGATGATTATTATTATTATATCTTGCTGACTTAACATAAAGATGATAATGATGATGATGATTATTATTTTATCTTGCCGACTTTAAATGATGATGATGATGATTATTATTATTATTACCATTATAATTATTATTGTATCTTGCTGACTTTAAATAAAGATGATGATTATTTTTATTTATATAAATATTAAAAATACGTCTACAATGTTGCAACGAACTTGAGAACATGTATATATCTTTATCCAAGGAAGGTATCTACGGCGGCTAATTAATCTAACCATTGCATTTAGCATTTGCATGTGTTTTCCGGGCATACTCATACAAAATGACAATTCGGCGTGGGTATGACATCAAGGATGATCTAAATGCCTTATTCCATTACATTACCCGATACCCAAAAAAAAAACCAATATGAATTTGCGCCCTCTTTGATGCAATAATCATTTATTCTCTTGTTTTAGATTGAAGAGCATACTTTGCAAGTAATGTAACATCTTTTTTACTTCATAACTTATTATCCCCCGCCAAAGGCGAAGGGATATTGTTTTGGCGTTGTCCGTCAGTCCATCCATCCAGAGCCATAACTACTGAGTCAATGGATAGAATTTCATAAAATGCTTTTTTTCAACACATTACCAAAAAGTAAAAAAATATACACATAAAAAATTAAAGCACTATGACCCGTCAGAGTAGGCTTAGAAAAATCAATACATTTGCAACAAAAAACAAAAGCTGTATGTAAAACAGCATGCTTGACTATTCTCAAAACAAAACTTTTGTCAGTAAATAATAGAACAACATTGAGCTCCTGACTCTGTACGTATAAACTAGAAAACTGTTATCATAGAAAAAAAAACAATCTAAAGCTATCTATGGTAACTTGGTCATAATTATTTTAAGATTTAAGATCACACATTTTTGTATTTCTTGAGACTTTCTGTCAGTCAGCAGATGACAATTCTGATCTTCAATACTAGTCAATATCTGATTCAGAGAAAATAGAAGACCATCCATCAAAATAATGCTTTCCAAATAATCGTTACATTTTCGATGTTAAATCTATTTTTCGACAAAAAAGAAAAAAAGTCTCATACCGTTTTGGATTATCTGTAAAAGAATAGCTTAGTCTTTGAAATCGGTCAGCAATTCGTTACTATCGGCTTTATCTTTAGTTTGTCTAATATTTTGTCACACGTACCAAAATTAGGTCGCATTTGATCCCTTATTTCTTTACTTGTTAAAGAATAAAACTTACAATCATTTCACGTGTCCGAAATACTTCTCTCGAAATTTAAACATTACATTGAACAAATATGCATATACACAAGTAATATCACAATGTATTATTATCATACATGATTACGACATTGTTTTAGTTAGGAGCTTTTAACGGCATTTACATAACAGATCTTTTACGCTACGGGCTATGGCAAGTGGCTTCAGCGTCATGTGACGTCATCTATGGTCACTATTCACATCTTCAATAGTAGGGCCAGAAAACTTGTGAAATCCATCCAACCATAATTCCTGAAAAACAAAAAACCCACATTGAATTGACTCCTGACAAAAATCTCTATGTACACTATTATATGAAAAATCAAAGTGTTGAAACTCAGTAAAAAATTATTTGAGGTAAGGATGCAGAGGAATGCATATTATAATCATAGGATTCGTACCTATCACTACAATTTCCGTCCAGTAGTTGTTGAGAAATGGAACGGACAAACTTGCAAAAAAAATCAATTTTAACTCGATGTTTAAGTACCCGAGGGCAACATACCAATAATATGCATATTTAGGCTTGGTATCAAACATCATACTAATTATACTGACTCAAAATCCAAGAAAGTTAATACTCATCAAGAACCGCAGATGTGACAGATATACGCTTATAACATTTATTGATTGTTAAATAAACAAGAAATGAGAAATGTGAAAACTATAATAGTATGCACTGAATATTTTTAGTTTTAAAATGATAATACCCTTCAATATGTTTTTTTCCAGTTTAATGTAATACATTCACCAATGGTTTAGTATCATTAAACTAGATGGGTGTTCAGTAGAACAATTGTGTCGCCCTCTTACACTTTGTCAGAATATCCAATAATTTTGTAACAAAATCTAATTACAAAAAGGGGCGTTACTCTGACAAATATGACCTTGACCTAAAATGAGTGGCATCACGACTCTTTTGTCATAAGCAATACAATTGTAAAGTTTGATGTGGATGTGTAATGAGTACTTCCTGTTTAACGATCATTTGGAATACTTTGGATTTTATAGCTGTACCTATTTTGTACTGTGGCGCAGTGGTTAGAGCGTCTGCTTTGAGATCAAGAGGTCTTGAGTTCAATCCCCGAAGGAGCCAAATTTTTTTTTCGTTATTTTTTCTTTTTTAGTTATCAAATTGAATAGCATTGAAAATTATGCCATTTTATAAGATTTGAAAACTGTATCTTAATTTTCCTTGGTTTTATCAAGCTGTACAGTTACTTGAAAATATAACAAACGTCCTAAGACAGCACGCCGCTATTGTGGGGTTGTAATAAAAAAAAATTTATCAGTATATAGCAAACAAACTTCTGCTAACTATTAAGTATAAACTAGGAAAGTTGAATCATAAAAAAAGTCAAAATCTATAACTATAGATTTAATTTTTGGTAAATTAATTGTTTGATACAAAATTTACCCTGAACACTATTGCAAAGTTTGATATAACTACCATAAGTGGTTACTGTGATAGGCATGATAGTACCTTGCATGCATAAACTTTACCAAATTTTCAAAAGTCAAACAAGGGCCATAATTTGCACTAAAGTTAAACAAGAGTTATCTGCCTTGACTGTGTGACACCTCTTAAGACATTATAAAAGTTTCAAGTCAATATCATAAGTGGTTACTGAGGTATGTGCATGATAGTACCTAGCAGGCAAAACTTTAACCAAATTTTCAAAAGTCAAACAAGGGCCATAATTTGTACTAAATTTATACAAGAGTTCTGACTTGACTGTGTGACACCCTAGTTGAGAGTTTCAGTCAATATCATAAGTGGTTACTGAGATATGTGCATGATAGTACCTATGCAGGCAAAACTTTAACCAAATATTCAAAAGTCAAACAAGGGCCATAATTAGTACTAAATTTATAAAAAAGAGTTATCTGACTTGATTGTATGATACCCTAAAGACATGAACAAAGTTTCAAGTCAATGTCATAAGTGGTTACTGAGATATGTGGGGGGGGGGGGGGGGGGGGGGGGGCATGATAGTACCTAGCATTTGGCAAAACTTTTACAAAAAAATTTAAAAAAAAAAAAGGGGCCATTTTTTTTTTTAAATTTTTCAAGAGTTACCGCCTTGATTGTATGACACCCCTAAAGACATTAATAAAGTTTCAAGTCAATAGCATGATGGTTGGGGGGATATATGCATGATAGTACCTAGCAGACAAAACTTTATCCAAATTTCAAAAGTCAAACAAGGGGGGGCCATCATTTGTTATTTTTTTTTTGGGGTTTTTTTCCTTTTTTTTTTTGCACCCCTAAAGACATGAACAAAGTTTCAAGTAATATCATAAGTGGTTACTGAGATGTGCATGATAGTACTTAGCGGCAAAACTTTAGGCAAAGAACCCCGACGCCGACGCCCACACACAATACTGTAATACTCTCCTATTCTCGAATAGTAAAAAATGGCAATCTATTTTTAAAAGTTGAATATCTCAAAAAAGAGGGGAAAAAAGTTTTTTTTTTTATAGGGGGGGGGGTTTTTTTTTTTTTTTATATTTCAATTCGCGTATACTACTAATAAAAAATTTATAATCAATAGTGTGGCCCTTCTTCGAATCTTTTTGCTACAGTCGTGTATATGTACATGTATGATATTTTCTGGCAAAATTAGGCAAATTGTATACCCTAGTTGTTGGCATTATTGCATGTTTTTGTTACACATGTTAAGCTTGTAGAATTATAATACATGTCTTGTAATTTTACATTGCTTGTAAACTTTTTGGAACCTAGAACAAATTAAATGTCAATAGATACTTGCAAACATACCTATTTTAACTTTTATTGTACTTTTTAATATGGTCAATATTTCTTGAGTGGGGGTAGGGCAACAAAAAACGAAATTAATTTTTAATTAAACGGTGAAATGTCTTTAAATTTTGCACACTAGTCGGTTAACAGATGTAGATTATATAAATATTAAGTTTAATGTATTTTGGAATAGTGTCCATTAGACCCCCACTACCTTAAGAAATGGCAAAGTTATAGCTAACGTTAAGTTTATGTGACGGACAGACGGGAGATACAGACCGACGGAGAAAGCGATTTTCCATAAATGGGTGTGTTTGCATGCACTTATGAAAGAAATGGAGGAGCCTAACTTATTTTCGTTTAATTTTCTAAACATTTTTCTTGTTTTGAGAATTTTTTTTACCATACTTTTTCTGGTCATTTTGAACAAGTTTATATAGCTTTAATTATTTAACCAGCTAAAGACAGATTTTTTTAATCTCACTAGTTTATTTACTTTAGCTAGGGTCAAACTAACAAAGTACAGACTTGTAACATTTTAGGGAAAAAACAGTGCGCTATATACTAACTGAGCATCGCAACCCTCAGTTTTATTTTTATCACCTTTGTAAAAAGATTAAACAATTTAATATACAATATGTCACCAGATTTGCCACCTGCTATCTGTAAGATGAAAACCGAAGATAAATATAGACAATTAATCAACCGCAAATTATGTTTTTTGATGTCAGAAGGATCCAAGCCCCATGATTATAAAACCTTTTTAATGCTCAATTAAGTTTAGAACTCAAACTGAATCAATATATTTGTTTTGGTCTGCTTTATCTCCTTTCACCGCCCTCTCACATTTCCCTTCCTCTCTCTGCAACCTCCACCTGCCCTAGTCACCAGCAATATGATAATATGCTATAATCGGCTATATGAATCAATATAATAAATTAACATATAATAAATCAAAATCACAGTTATTAAACATGACGATGGAATTCAGACGACATTTTTATATATCATGCTAGTTTGTTTCATGCACTGTGATTGAAAGAGATCATTGTCATCGCACGGATAATCAAACAAAACTTTACATTAAGAAAACTGTGTAGTAAACGATCTTGCATGAAGTAAACACTATGCTGGGAGACGCTGATGTGTAGATGTAAATTTAAGCGGCGGACATCTCATTTGAAGGTTGCCGGTTCGAATCCCATCAGCGGAAATTGACAAGGGTTTCTTCAATTCCTCCTGTCTGTGCAACAACTTCTCATGTTCCAGGAAGAACCCATTGAAAGTATAGTTATTATGACATGCAAGAATACGTGACAACAAATGAGTAGCTGGACGCTCATCTGATTTTATCGTTTGGTTTAACGTTTATTCATTACCATATTAAAAGTAACAGTGTCCCTGACCTTGACCCCGGATCTAAATCCCACAAAAGGTTTTGTAAATAATAAGTTGACACTAACTTTGGTCATAATGTAATAATTCAACTGCAACTAAATTTAAATGACAAGATGAAAATCACACTGAATAGATTTTTTTCAAGGAGTCAAAATGTAAATTAGTGCTTACAACTGAATTAATTCAGTAACAAGAGCTGTTCCTTATAAGTGACGAATGCCGCCGCAAGAGGTGTTTCACAGTATGTGTCCTCTCCAAGTGCTCAACAATTATGCCGCGTAATTGTAAAATCCTTCCTTGCATGACAGAGTTGCCATGCATACAATATTCCATTACTTTCAATTCCAAGCATGACCTTGACCTTTGAGGTAGGGGCGTGGGTCTTGCACATTGTCTTGATGCGCTGAACCTTTGTACCAACTTATTTTATATTCTATCAATACATGACAAAGTTACAGCCCGGACACAAATGTGTGCATATATACAAGATTCTATTACTTTCAAACTCTTAGTATGACCTTGACCTTTGAGGTAGCGACGTGGGTCTTGCACGCGACACATTCTCTTGATGTGCTGAATATATGTGCCAAGTTATTTTTAAAAATCCTTCAATGCATGACAAAGTTACAGTCCGGACACGAATGTATGTATATATTCATACAGAATTCCATTACATTTAAACACTAAGTGTGACTCTGATCTTTAAGGTAAGGACGTGAGTCTTGCACGCAACACATCGTCTTGATGTGCTGAACATTTGTGCCAAGTTATTTTAAAATCCTTAATGCATGATAAAGTTACAGTCCGGATACGAATGTGTGCATATATACAGGATTCTATTACTTTCGAACTCTTAGTGTGACCTTTGAGATATGGACATGGGTGTTGCACGCGACACGTCTTGATGTGCTGAACATTTGTGCCAAGTTATTTCAAAATCCTTCAATGCATGACAAAGTTACAGCCCGGACACGAAAAAATGTAGGGGCGGACGCACAGACGGACGGACGCACGGACAGACAGACGGACCGACGGTGCAATTTTAATATGCCACCCTTCGGGGGCATAAAAATAACCCTAGGTGTAATATTTTATTATTCATTTAATTAATGTAAGTTATATTGATAAAGAATATCATTTACCGTTCTTATAGATAAAAGGGAAATATTAATTTTGTTAACAGAATCCATTCTGTCTGAAATAAAGTAACTATTAATAGAATTGCAGTCTTTGCACTCTATTAATATATCACTTGCAAAGCATCACCTGTGCCGGACATGTTTAGAATGCGGCCCACATTACGGTCTTATTGCGGTCCTATAACGGAAAGCGCAGCCTAGCGGAAATGTTTTAATTTTTGTAAATAGATTGTGATATAACTTAAAATAGCTTATATGCTTTTTTTCTAGCGACACGTCTTAATTATATTTCAAATGTTCATGAACGAATCCTGTAAAACATTCGCTCATTTCAAGTCAAAGATAACTACATACTTTTGAATGTATGAAAAACTATCCAATCACTTTACGTAGAGCTATTAGAATGGGAAAAATATCTTTGGCGGCGTCTTTTATGTCTGCATCACTATTTTATCTTGTTCATTAATTGTTTGTGAAAAATTTGAAATCTATCTAACAAACAAGAGCTGTCAGAAATTTCAGTGATTGCCAATAAAAAGTAAAAGGCAAAACAAGGATCTGTATACAAGGGCCACAAGTAGCAAGATATATCGAGCTTAATTGTCTGATATCCCTGAATACGACAGCAAAGTTTTAAATTAATAATGTAAGTGGTTAATGATATATATGTGCATGACAGTACCAGTTGCACACAAGACTTTAACTACTAGGAATTATTTTTAAGTACAAATCAAAAAACATTTTCTCAAAGTTGTCTTCTCTTGCTTACAGATAGGTGTCATGATGGTACATAAGTATTCATACTTTCAAAGCAATATTTCATATGATTAGGTCAACAAGTACACAAGAATGAAAACTTTAAATGAGTTTCTAAGTCAAAAAGGACCATAATCCAAATGAAATCCTTGACAAGAGTTACCTTCTCCTGCCTAAATTTGGGAATTAAGATGGTTAAGAAGTATTCCAACTTTCAAAGTAATATATCAAACAGTTAAGTCAAAAATTGGACTGGTACGAAAAACTTAACCAAGATTCTAAGTCGATAAAGGGCCTTAATTTTAAAAAACAAATCCCTGACATAGTGGTATGAAAAACTTAATCGAGATTCTAAGTCGATAAAGGGCCTTAATTTAACTTGAAAACAAATCCCTGACAGAGTGGTATGAAAAACTTAATCGAGATTCTAAGTCGATAAAGGGCCTTAATTTAAAAAAACAAATCCCTGACAGAGTGGTATGAAAAACTTAATCGAGATTCTAAGTCGATAAAGGGTCTTAAGCTTTTTTAAAAACCTGTACAGAGTTTCTTTCTCTTGACTACAGATGGAGGTAATGACGCAAACAAGTACATATGTATTCCATGCAATATCTCAAAGGGTTAAGTCAATAAGTGGATTTATTCAATGGACATATTCAATGTATTTTCTAAGCCAAAAAGGGCATAATTCATAGGAGGGGTGCCAGACCGGTTTTTCAGGCATGGGCAGAATCACCGGAAATGCTGATCCAATATGCAAGAAACATTTGTACGGTGAAAACATTATGGATTTCCTCATGCGTTTATTACATATTGCACTAATTAAAAACAGTATTTTCGTGAATCGATTTATAATCCTCGTACATTGTATTTTTGTTTGCAAAACTATTTAGCAACAATGTGAATAAACAATGGTCACAATGCTATCTTTTTCCATTTTCAAATTTCTTATTAAGCTACTGGGTATTAAGTCCCTACTTCAATCACTTAACTTTTCTCATCACCTTAATCATACTTGTGGTGTTAAAGGTCCACTACTAAGCGAAAATTAAGTGACAGTTATTTCAATGGCAAGTACATTACCTTATGCAAGACACTAAATAATGAAGATTGTCAGGTTAAAATTTACAGAAAGTGTTAAGAACACGAAGAAAAGTATGTGTGTTATGTTGAAATTTCAGTGATTCGACAAAATGACCACCCAGGTCTTTTTAACTTTCTTCATAATGCATAGAAAAATAATTGTACATGTACTGTGGTTTATTTAGAAGTTCTACATACCAACTTTCATTTTTAATTAAAAATAACTTATTTCTGTGTTTTTTCAAGTATATTTGAATTTTCGCTTTCCTTAGTATTGGACCTTTAAACTTGTAATTCAATTAAACTGAATGAACTGAATAAAGATCATTTACTTTGTCACGTGGATCTAGCTTTACATTTAAGTTTGTATTATCTTGAATAATATAGTCTTCACTGTTTTGGTAAAAGTCGTGAATATTATTACAGACCTTTTGATGTTTTTTTAATGACATTGCAAAAAAGATGCTTTCTGCCTCAATTGCTTTAAAATGAAGAAGCAACAAAAATATGAGACAGGAATATGTCAACACTATTTTAGATTAAATAGAACACATTTCTATAATTAGTCTATCTGTAAATTCATTTGTCTATTTTTCTGTATTTAAAGTGCACCTGGGACTTTAAAACTTACATGTACACATTTTTCTCCTATATAATAATGATCCTGGTCCGGATCCATGGTATCTGCTGTTTACACCTGGCCGGGATTCTACTCATTCTTCCAAGCTCTGTCACAAAAGCTCAAATGCTTTATTTTATGCTCAACTGAACGTCAAACAGGAAACGCTTTTAATTAAAATCTAAACAATTCTTTGTGGGTCTCTTTAGGTTAAACTTATTTATCTTACAATGATTGTAGAACAAGTTCTTGCAACTTATACATGTATTAACTACATGCAATAACTTATTCCTGGAGTTCTGACCAGTACTCAAGAAAATCCGATAGAAGCAATATTGGAGGTTGCGGTCAATGCCGATGCCGGGATTCCAACCTACGCCCTCCAGGTTATGAGTCAACTAATACATCTTTGTGCTTCTATCCCCTATGGACCTCGGTAGCTCAGCGGATAGTGGAATTCTCCTCCAGACCGTACGGTCCCGGGTTCGAATCCTAGTTTGAGCACAAGGTTTGTCTTTTGGCCAGTCCAACCAGCTGTAAATTAGCAGCAGCAGTGAAAAACTAGCGACAGAAAAAGGTTTTCGAGAGCCACTGAATAAGCTATGACAGCTTTCTGTGTAGTAAAATAAATGTGTATAGACTGAAAAAAAACTCTTCACTCACTTTAGAAGGATGCTGCTAGCAAAGGCTATTCTGACGTCAGAGTTTTGAGTTTCGCAACAAATATTCTTCTTGTCTCTCACACGCTCTACTTTGTAGAGTGCACGACTTGTAGTAAACTGTTTTGATGAAATATCCCTACATAGATACGATGACAAGTCACAGTATGGCATGTGGAAAATCTGAAGTAAAACGTACGTATGAAGTGTATGAAAATAAGTGCTACTTTACAATTGTCATTCGCTCCTGTAAGTCATTTAAAACCAGTGGAACATATTCTATTCTAGCTCAGTAGTGAAGAACGTTAATTTACAATGACTGTATTGTTATGATCGGTTTCCTATGGCTGCGGTACGGGTGCTAAGGTTCTAATATCGCCAACTGGACTGGTTTTTATTTCCTTGTGCAAAGACATTTATTACCATTGTCTCATTTTATTTATCTATTAACAATTATTTGCATCTTCTTGGGGAGTGTTTGGTCTTAACTGGGTTTGAAATTCATGCTATCGCAGAGAGTTCTACAGAAATACGATGACTAATGCGGAGAAGTTAAATCGTGCTAACATTTACTATTTATTCTTGCTACCCTTTTCCAAATAAATGTTGATATCCGTTATATTCTATGATTCCATTAAACAACTGCAGGATTTAAGCTGGTGTTTTGTTATATTATATGTTTTTTATGTTGTATATGTGATGTGATATAATGCCGAGACGGGTAATATATATGTATCTTCATATATCACGTCACCCCCCGCACACACACACACACACAAATATTCGATTATTTTTTTCCATTCATCATCTGTTGGGTGCATTAAATATCCATAGTGTGCATCATTGCAACTTAATGACGCAGGGCCGTAGCCAGAGGTTAAAAATAGGGAGGCACTTTCTAGGGTGTGCCCCGGGGGTATGCCCCCCACACCCCCGGAACAATTTTTTTCGAGGGTGCCATTTCGAGCATTTTCCTGCATTACAAACATGTTTTTGATACATTTAAGATACCGATTTCGGAAACAATAATTGACATTAAAAAGATTCGCGTACATTTAAGTTACATATAGATCTGCAGAAATATAAGAATTTCGAAATAGCCAACGTATTTGCGATGTTTCTCATCCTAAAACGTTAGTTTAAAGGCATATTTTGTTTAAATAAATTAAATAATAGTGCCTCAGCTCGGCTATGCTGAAAAGATGGTGCCTCAAAAAATATCCCTTTTTTAATAGGGCGGCACCGTTTCCCTGTGCCTCAGTGTAGCTTCGGGCCTGAATGACGTCGGAAATAGTGTAGCATTTTTATGACAGGAATTTTATTATCCTTGTAAATTACTACTAAATTTAACTGGCTTTGAAATTCAAATATTTCAAGAAAGTTCGAATAACATGTCGATATATACATGTACTAGTAAAGTTGACCCTGCACTCAGCGAAGAAGCAATAAAGGAGTTTAACTTACCGTACTTACGACATTGACATCTTCCTTCAAGATCAATGTAGACCATGATCAGCATGCACATCGGCCAGTGTCACCAAGGGGCTGTCAGCTGAATAGTCACATGTACGTAGGTTTATCTACATGTATTGTTATTTCCATGAACTATCTTGTTCCTATAAATGTGCATTAATGTTATAATAGTACGTAAATTTCATTCTTTGAAATGTTTTAATGTATTTTTCTTGTCATAAATAATGAATTGAATTGGATTTGAACTTAGTTTTACAGTAATTATTAAGTTCTTTTAAACATGAAATATAAAATCCAACATAGAGCCTGGATAGTATAACAACAGTGTTCATTTAAATATATTCAGCTGACGAAATTAAAGTGAATCATTATTCTGCCTTTGTGACTAGTGCAGACCGAAATCAGTCTATACTCTGCTGGTGTTAAACCTATCTGACTTGGCGACCAGAAAAGGCCACATGATTTTATGCAATCGATATTAAATATGTTAAGTTTAAACAAACCCAATGGCAATGAGTCTTCCTTCCTGACACAATTTGAAAACCTGCTGACTCTGCACCAAAGTTATGTTGTAAGACCTACAAACAAGTGTTCTATAACCATAAACACATATCAGTTTGAATGCAGTACACCCGTTTTGATCTTTATAATTGTTTACTTTAGTTAATAACTTGTCATAATTTCGTTGTCTAACTTCCTCGACCAGTATTCACCATCATCAGCTTGAACAGCCATGCTGTCAGATGACAATTATCTATCTGTTGTAAGTTACGCAAATTAATATTCTTTATGTGTAGGTATGCATTTCAAAACATTCTTTAAAAAAATTGTAAAATATCTACTTTAATTTACCAGTTAATTGATGGCGGGTAAGTCTGCCAGATCATGATCACACATTGGTGCCGTCAGTGGGCATAATAAATCTTCGGTACAGTTGCCATAATTCTGTAGTAAGTTTCATAAATGAATCTTCTTTGCCTGTAAACTTGCATTTTTCTTATAACAATACATCATGATAAATATGTATAATCAATACAAAAAATAAGTTTCAACTAATCGAGCTCGTTTTCGAATTCAGTGTAAACTATGATCAACTTCCACATCTGACCTGTCATGCCATAATTGGTTCGATGGTACTAAATTACTGATATGCTTGGACATTCGCTGATGTCCTCCTCAGTGGTCAGGTGGTTAGAGTCGCTGTAACCTTGAGGGTCATGCGTTCAAGCCCTGCTACTGACAATGTCTTTGTGAGGAAGATGGCAGTTTCTGACAGAGGTGTTATAGTACTGGTCCTTCCCAGGAACGATTGTTATGTAAACTGCCCGCCTGTTAAAACTAGACCTACCATTAAATGTGATTAATACCTCCGAAAGACCGCTTAATCAACTGAAGAAGTGTTAGTAGTAACACTGCAAAAAAACTAAAATAGAGTTATAGTTCTTGGCAATAACTCTGAAATAGATCAAGATGGAGTTATGATTCTTGTTCACTGCACTTCATCTTAAAGTGCTTGACCATTGTATGAAGTTATATTGAATTCCATACAGTAGTTTTAAAATTGTGCTCCGGACAAGGAAAAGTAACAAAGAGCAATAACGCTGTAATTAGTCAAGATGGAGTTATGGTTTTGTACACTGCACGTCCTCTCAATATGCTTGACCATTGTATAAAGTTGTATTGAATTCCAACCAGTAGTTTTCAAGTTATGCTCCGGTCAAGAAAAATGCAACGGAACGACCGACTGATCGCCCGACCAACCAACCACTGGGTGACTCCTATATACTCCCCCCAAACTTCGTTTCGGGGAAATAATGATCAAAAACATGGTTGGAACAGGCGTCAAACTACTAAAATAACAACATAGAAAATCTGATAACAAGAGCTGTCAGTAGGACAGCGTGCTCGACTTTTTTAGTGCTTGCCAATAAAACAAAACTTTGACAGTTAAGGGCACACAAGACTTTAACTAGGAATTTCTAAGTACAAATCAAGAACAATTTTCACAGAGTTATCTTCTTTTGCTTACAGATATGTCTTACGATGGTACATAAGTACTCCAACTTTCAAAGTAATATCTCAAATGGTTAAGTTAACAAGTGGACAAGAATGAAAATTTTAACTGAGTTTCTAAGTCAAAAAGGGCCATAATTCAAATAAAATCCTTGACAGAATTACGTTCTCCTGCTCATGTTTGGGAATCATGATGGTAAACAAGTATTCCAACTTTCAAATTAATATCTCAAACAGTTCAGTCAAAAAGTGGACTGGTACGAAAAACTTAACCAAGATTCTAAGTCGATAAAAGGCCTTAATTTTTAAAACAAATCCCTGACAGAGTTACCTTCTCTTGCGTACAGATGGGGGTAATGATGTGAAATAGCATTAAAAGTTTCAAAGCAATATCTCAAAGGGTTAAGGCAATAAGTGGATTTTACCCATATTCAATGTATTTTCTAAGTCAAAAAGGGGCATAATTCTGTCAAAAACCTTGACAGAGTTATGACCTCTTGTCTGTTGATGAAGGTTGTGATGGTAAACAAGTATGGTTAGTTTCAAAGCAGTACCTCCAATGGTTTTGAAATAAAGTGAGGTGGTACGAAAAACTTAACCAAGCTCAATACACTTTCTAAGTAAAAAAGGGCCATAATTCTGTCAAAAACCTTGACAGAGTTATGTACTCTTGTCTGTAGATGGAGGTTATGATGGTTAACAAGTATGGTAAGTTATAAAGCCATACCTCTAATACTTTTGAAATAAAGTGGGGTGGTACGAAAAACTTAACCAAGGTGTGACGCCAACGCCGACGCCGACGCCGGGGCGAGTAGGATAGCTCCCCTTTTCATAGAAAAGTCGAGCTAAAAATGTATACTAATAATTATATAGCCAAGTTTACAACAACCAAATAATATATAAAGGTAATCGTAAAATATTACCTTACTAACGACGCATAAGTCTGCTTTCAAGACCAGTGTAGACCATGATCAATATAATCATCCGTGTAGTCAGGGAGTTGTCAGTTGATTCAGCACTATTGTTCTGTTGTGTGTTTTACAAACAAATATTCTCTACCTGTGAATTACCATGTGAATTGCAATATGTCACACTATCTTTGCAGCAATTGAGTCTGACTTCGCAGCAACGGTAGACCATGACCAAAATCAGAACCAGCACCGCTATATTGCTAGTTATGCATATGAATATAACATACTTGTTAATATGTTTTGCATTAAGGCGTTTAACTTTTATGTAGAATTAATAAACTTATCCTGCAAAATAAATCCCTTCAAAGCCAGTGTTTTGACTATGCGACCAGTATGGAACATAATCATATAATAGAATCAGGCGGTGTAAAATAGCAAGTTCATCTTAACCCTATAGCTGCAGTGTTTTTTTTCTAGGCAATTGTTGATTTTAATATCATTGTCCGAAACAGATAAACTTACTGGCTTTAAATCAAATACCTTTACAGTTAGTGCATTTAAGGTATATGTAAATTCGAACCTGCGGCCAGCAAAAATATACGAAAGTTGTCATTTAATCATACCTTGTTAAAAACAGATGAATCTGACTTGCAGACCAGTATAGTCCATTATCAGCTGTGCACGTCCGTGTCATCGTGAAGCAATAGGCTGAACCAGCACCAAAATTTTGTTAAGTTTTTTGTATCAGGTTGCATGCTTTCATTAGATTAAAATACGCCTTTACCAATCGATATGTAAGCCATGCGAGTTTTTCCGCTGGTGGTGAGTGATTTCGCGACCAGTGCAAATCATGACCAGCTTGACAATCGACGAAAAGTATGTCTGCCAAGTCAACCAGTGCAGGCCTAGATCATAATCAACCTATACAATCAAAATAGATATGTATAATTTGAGTATTTTGAGTATTAAAGTGGTGGCAAATGATCCTGACTTCACTTCAAGTGTAAACCATGATCAGGCTGCACATCTGTGTCATGAAAGGTCAATCAGCTGAATCAGCACAACTAATTCAGCAAAACGAGTTTTCTGTTCCTGTAAAGCATTTTCTGTTTATAATGATATTTAAAAATATTGTTTTTACAGAATGTTTGCTTAACATGTAAATAAAATCAAACATAAATGCAGCCAAGAATTTAACAAAAGCGGTCATCCAGCATTTACCCTGCTGGCCGCAAGTGATTCTGCGTTTACGACGATACACGATATTAAATAAAACAAATTTAAAACAAATTGATCCGCCATTTTGACTACAGTAGACATAATTTTAACCAGCCTACTCGTAGATCAATGTTGAATAAATAAATGTAAGTTTGTCTACGTTTCTTACCAGCGTAGACTATGATCAGGCTTGCAAATCCGTGCGGGACCATCAGCTGATTCAGCAACATAATTATGTTCACAGTTACACAAATGACTATTAAGTATCTGTAAACATGTATTAATTTACTTCATTTATTAAATTGCGGTTTGTCCTTTTCATTCTTGTCAATCGTTTATTTCATCTTCCGTGTCAGAAATACCTAATCCAACAGGAGATGTCATTAGGATAATGTGCTTAACTTTTCTCAGTGCATGCCATTAAAACAAAATTATTGGCAATAAAAGACAAAACAAGAATTTTCAAAGTGTAAACAAGGGCCATTAGGTCAAGAGTTATCTAACTGAATTGGTTGATACTCCTGAACACTACAGCAAACTTTTAAATTAATACTTTTTGAAGTAGTTAATGATATATGTGCATGACAATGCCAGTCTCACACAAAACTTTAACTAGGTATTTCTATTTTAGTACAATAAAGAAATAAATATCTACAGATGGTTATCTTGGGCGTACGCAAGTATTCCAACTTTCATACTTAACCAAAATTCTACATTGAAAAGGACCATAATTCTAAAAAAAAATCATGTAGTTATGCACTCCTCTCTGTTGATGGAGGTAATGATGGTATAATATATAAGTATTGTTACTTTCAAAGCAATATCTATAATGGTTTTGAAACAAGAGGGCCAAGATGGCCCTATATCGCTCACCTGGCTACCATGGGCTATAACA
>JAFMSR010002095.1:0-25001 GCA_022818135.1 Saxidomus purpurata | reverse complement strand
GCACAGAGGTGGCAGTAATAATGATCCGAACAATTATAGACCTATTTCCATTTTACCAACTTTGTCAAATATATTTGAAGACATGTTGCCAATCAATTAAATAATTTTTCCCTCATAGCGGATATAATATATGAACGCCAATCGGGTTTTAGAAGATATCATTCGCGTCAGACAGCCTGTATTCGTGCTCTCAAATATCGATGCCGGTAAAATGATAAGTTTTTAAGGTCTTGTTTGCCAAACAGAAGACAAATGGTTGTAAATGATGGAATACAGTATAACTATCTCACAGTTACATCTGGGGTACCACATCGGTCTATAATGGGTCCGTTGCAATTTCTTCTCTACGTCAACGACACTCCCCTTGCAAAACAATCTATGATGGATGCGGATGATACGACTATACATTGTTGTAGCAAAAAATAACATAGTATACAAGCTGAATGGTAGCGTGACCTTTCAACTATTCAGGACCGGTGTGTGTTGAACAATATGACCATGGAGTTTAAAACCCATTACAAACCACTTGCTTGATTATGGGAACTAACTACAAGCTCAAACATACCGAATAATTAAAACTTTATATTGATACTGTTGACATTCGAAATGTAAAACGTAAAAAACTATTTGGGATATATATTTTGATCAATGCCTTAAATGGAATTTGCGTATTGATAAAACTTGTTTAAAACGTCTCAAGTGATCGCTTCTTTTAAAAGAATTCACAAAAGAATTGTGGAGCCGCCGTGGCGCAGTGGTAGCGCGTTCGCCTCAGGATCCAAGGGCCCCGGGTTCGATTCCTTACCATCGCCATGTCGGTAGTGTCGTTAGGCAAGACACAAATAATTCCACATTGCCTCTCTCTCTTCGAGGTTGATTCCATCTGGAATGAGTCTCGAGAGCGATTAATATAAGTTGTAAGAACTTGTTTCGCAATCGAGAATAAATAAATTAGTATAAACTAAAAGAATTCACAACTTTTTATCTCCTCAAATGAAGCAACTATTGTATAGTGCATATATTACTTCTATTTTTGACTACGGATGTATAACTTGGTGTCATGCAAATATTTCGGACATTTACAGAATAACAAAGCTACAAAAGACAGCTCCAAGAATAGTTCTCTCAATACACCGATGCAAACAAATAGCACCGAAATGTTTTGAAGTCTGAAATGGTTATTTTTTCAAAAAAAGATGCAACTATTTTACCGGATTAATGATCTTTAAAGCGCAACATGGTCTCGCACCAACATACTTTATGGATCTAATTTGTCTGTCAGAAATATAATAAAAATTATAGCTTGCGATCTTCTAAAAATAGAACATAAAAATATGACATAAAATACCTAATACTACTTAAAAACGATCGTTTGGTTGCTCTGGTATGGAATCTTAGAATAATATTCCTGTTAAAATAAAAACGCTACAAGCGTTAGTACATTTAAACATAAATATAAAGTATATATGTTATATTTGTTAACTGATCTGTAAAAGACATGCCCTATCAATAAACAATTTTAATCCTAATTAAGAACTGCATCAACTACTTTGCGCCCTTAGGTTTGAATCTTATGACGAACTGGTCCAAATATTTGCTTTGTGTCTGACGATACAGCTATCAAGCTCTTAATGGTGCAAAGCTTATTTAGAGCTTTAATAGTAAAATTAAAATCAAGCCTTATGTCTTCGTCAGAAAATGTACATCATTGTTAGAACCTCGGTCTTGTTTAAGAAAGTATAAAAAAAGTGTTGCATTGCTGCATTAGTTACACGTCTAAATGAACTATTAAACTCGTCAATGGATGGTAATATAAGCACCTCTAAAGTTTTATTAAGCACGTCCTGTTATTTAGCAGCATATTTAAATGAGATGTCAATGTCCTTATTTAGAACAACGTCGCAACGATTATATAAATATTATACAAGGACACAGTGTGTGTACGTGACTTTTGTTAAAAGTAATTGCTCCTGTACATGTATAATGAATTTTTATTATATCAATTTTGGGTCAAAAGTATAGATGATATTCGTTTGAATGCCGCATGTAGCGCCCACCGCGTATGACACTGAACACCTAAAATAGTTGTTTCTTCTTCGTGAAGATATCACTTTTGGTGTAGTATAAGTAGTGATCGAAGTACCAGATACAGTAGAACTACTAGTAGTTTGCATGAGCACCATCTACAGCAGGAACAAACGCGTGATCAGAAACAGCAAGCGAATTTTAAACCCCCTGACATATTTTAGATGAAGTGGAATGCTATCGCCCATTTACACGTCACATAAAACTGTATAAGTTGTGTGCTATACGCGTAATCATAACGCAAACAAATTGTGCTACATGCAACGCGAACTTCATGCGGCATTATAATTCATACCGCCGCGGTTCAAAATGGCTACACTTTCTATGCAAATGTACGTTTAGTAAGTCCAAAACTCCGAAATATCACTTCAGTAATAGATCCGTTTGGAGAATAAGATTCAATAGCATATATTACCTAACTACATTTGTATGTATCAGGGATCGAACTCTGGACGCTGTGTCTTTTTTTCTATTTTAAGCAAGCGCTCCTTTCACTGTCCAGTCAACTGATTACATCCCTGCTGGTCGCGGAAGTGGCATGTGCCTCAGAAAATAATCTGTTCAAAGCAAAACTTCTCAGTTCGACACTGTTTATGAGCGGTATTACAACAGTGGCAATGAATCTCTTCGGTATCAGGTAAGCAGTTCAATCGGAACATCACTCGGCCTATTACGTAGAAACATCACTCGGCCTTATCCGTAGAATGATTATTATTTCTACGGAAAAGGCCGAGTGATTATTATTTCTACGGAAAAGGCATAATGATGTTCCGATTGGTAAGAAACTATTCCCAGAATACTGGCGAATTTGAAATGATTTTCTCTCGTTTATACTCTGTAAAAGCAACTATATTTATCTTTTGTTATCCTTGTTTTGTTTGTTACATTTTTAAATGAATCAAAACTTTTAAATTTTTGATATTTTGGCACATTTTATGTTTTGCTAAAAACTATATTACTTTATTTTGGTTTCGATTTTAGTAAATCCGAGTACTGTACTTTAAAAATGTCACCTGCTTTATTTTAGGCTACCACTATTCCAGGGGGCATCCGCATCTTATATAATACCACTGTTAATGGTTGCCAGCGCCGACGGAAATTTCTGCACTTCGGAGTTAGGTTAGAGTACACGATTCTTCTTTCTTTACTCCAGACCCAGCCTTAGTTATCTGAAAAGTATATCGTCACTTTTATTACTCACCATATCAATACAGTAAACTCTGTATATAACAAACTCATTGGGATCATTTAAACATGTTCCTTGTATCCCGAGTTTGTTATATACGTACAGCATTTTCAAATTAACTATAGAATAATAAAAATCGTACCCAGAAAATGTGTTCCATAACTCCTTATATGTTTCGCTATATTCGGGGTCGTTATATACGGAGTTTATCGTACATTTATTCCTAGGTAGGTACTCAGTAAACCTCTGCCGCGGTTTTGTTTATCCTTTACCAAAAAAGTAATGAAAGTAGTTTAGTGACTCAAAGACAAACTGTCTTGCTAACCTTGATTTAACTTCGTTTCTTTTATGGCCTTGCTCAGCTGTATTGCACATGCAATGTACATTCATGGCGATCAATTGTTCCAAGTGATGCCCACTGAAAGTTCGTGGACTCAACAGTCGACAGTGTAGGCAATGATCAGAGTCCGTGCATGTGGATGATTATGATCTACACAGATTGCAAAGGCAGAATTGCTTTTTTTTACAAAGTTAAGAAACTGGTTGGACACCTTTACTGTGTCAAGTGTTACGCTTTCATTGAAAGTAAAACATCTGCTCGGTGTTCGTCACTTACTTTTGTGTTTTGTGTGTTTTGTGCTATGATTCAATTAATAAATTGTCTTGTTTTAGCTGAGAATGCATACTTCAATAGTACAGACAATGTAACTACACGAGGATTTCCAATGGAAAAAATACTGTATAACGTCCGTGCAGTGAGTTCGCTTTTCGTTACATAAAACATATCCGTAACTTTGTTTTTGAAAGATATTAGACTCTCATCATGAAGAAAACACCTTTTCAAGAAAATGTAACTGCGGAACGCCATTGCCTATATAAGCTGAAATAATTGCAATCAATAAAGTCAAAAAATATAGTTGTTATCATGTTATCATTTCTGGTTTTAGTTTGTCAAAAGACAACTACTTGAGTTTAATCTTGGTTGGTATTGCAACTTGTCAGTACCTATACCTTAACATTTTTTTACTTGTCAATTAGAAAAATTGATTGTGTATAAGTATTCGTCCGAGTATTCCGCATACATAAATAGCGTTGTCGATACTTCCGGTAGAGGTCGTAATAGTCAGCCAATCATTAGAACTTGTGCCAAAACCTGTTTTAATATTCTCCAACGTCGTCAGTTTTATCTTTGTAAATAATGTTTAACTTAATTTAAACTATTTGTCATTTACATTTTTAGTTACCGCAAGAATCAGTTGCTTATTAGTTCTTTCTCAATCTGATCGAGAGGATAACATATTTCTTAAAACATTTCTTAATTGCGCTACAGTGCTCTTTTTTGTTTCATCATTTTTCCTATCTTTTGTTAACTGTATTTCACATGTAAATTAGCGACTGACTCTTGCTTTTTACAATGTAATTATGTGTTAAAAGATTGCAATGTAATTTGATGTATTCACTGTGAGAGTCTCGTCATTCACACTTTGTGTTTATTTCCAGATGCAGGGTAGTTTGATGATAGCAGGTGTGGTACATACCCTTATAGGGGCCACAGGTCTGGTAGGGGTTCTGCTGAAGTTTGTGGGACCACTGACGATTGTGCCAACTCTAGTTTTGATCTTCATATTCCTCGTCAAGCCCGTTCTCAAATTTGTTGAAGTCAATTGGGGAATTGCAATGTCGTACGTTAATGTTTGTCTGTTTGTTTGCGTTTTTTGTATGTTTTAAAGTCACTAAAGTAACAACGCGAATGAGTTTATTTGAAAGTAAGTTAAATAAATGAAAATTATTTCTGGAGCCCCAACCCCAAACCCATCCGCCATATCTTTCCTTGCACGTATGCACTGGTATATGGCAGGGTTCAAGTTCATCACCAACCAGTATCAAGAGTTTTCGGTGTTCGATACATCAGCCACTTTGACCACTCTTCCAAGGGATGTTTTCTCAGATATGCCGATGCATGAGGAAAGTTATGGCATCTAACAGTTATCACTGTAATATAAGTATCAAGAGTGTAGTAAAACCGCATTGAGTAAATTAATAATTATTATTTCGTTCCGTTGTGACTGGTTCCTCTTAATTTTCGTCTACATTTCTTTTTAAAACGATTGTTTGACCTATTAAAGTAGGTCCCTATCAATTGTTCCTGGTAGAGTGTGTGATTGGCCAGTATTCCGTAAGCTGTTTAACAATAAATATGGCCAATGTGATATACATGTTTTTTAATAGCACTGTGGTTGTCGCTGTCATCTTATTTCTGTACCTGGAAAAGTACGACATGCCAATACCTGTATGGACTCCTTCCGGTGGCTATAGGATAGTGCGATATCCCCTGCATCAAGTATTTGCTGTAAGTTCAACTTTTCAAGTTTTCATTTTCATTCACCTTACGTTCTTGCATAGCAACGGTGTCAGGCAGTCGAGTTATTGACTTTTAGTAACAGTACATGTGTCCAAAACATATTCGATCACAATGCAGATGTTAATAGTGACCAAAACACTTTACCATTGTCTGTTCACAAAATTCATTACAAATACTTGTCCATGTGTATTCAAATTGCTAGACTGCACGTGCAAATAAAAATAGCTTGGGAAGAAACTGACTTTTCTTAAAGGAAATATCACAAATACTTTTGAAACATTTGAGAACTGAAAAATGCAACAGACCAATCTATACTTTTGCTCATTTATACATTTAGTATAGCCTTTGTAAATTTATATTATATGTTATTTGGTTTTTGAAGTGGTATATGGAAATATATTACCCGCATAGACTTATATTGACCGAGCAGATAGGCGAGGTTAATATTATGTCGACGCGGGTAATATATCCCAATATATCACTTAAAAATAAACAGATAACAATTTTATTACCCTTCCCTTTCTTAAATATTGAAAGATTCCGTTTACATTTTATTTATTTAACGGCTGAACGTAAGCAGACCTTCAAATCCCCTTATGAAACCTCAATGCCACTTCGTAACGTCACAAATCAGCACGGACTACTACATTGAGGTATTGTAGGCAAACAAGCTCACTATTAGTATGGGGTACAGTAACGGGATATATTTTACTTACAGATACTTATATCAATTATGGTCAACTGGCTTATATGTGGTATCCTCACTCGATTTGACGTCATACCTAACGACCCTGATCACCCTAGTTATAAGACTCGAACCGACGCACGTACCGACGTCCTTCATAACAACCCTTGGATCACCTTTCCGTATCCAGGTAGGTCATTGATGTTGATAATGATTCAAGTTTAAAGAATCGTTTAAATGTTGTAAAGAAAATCTTACTTCCTTAATTGAATTAGCATTTAAGGACATACATGTATCTATATTAATCATTTATAAGCATAATTTATAATCCCATACATGGTTTTACTATTCATACGTTTTTCTGTTGAAAAAAGAACCATAACCATTCCCTTTTTCAACAGAATAACGTATAAATTATAGAAAAAATCGTGTCTGGGGTATTAAATATGCTTATAAAATTTTAATACATATATATAATCTAACCAGTGACTGTGCTTTAGAGTCGTAGATTCAACAATAAAATAAGTCATACTGTATATATGTATCCTATTTCTGCCGGTGACAGCAATGCACAGGCAATGTCATCAGTCAGAAAATAAAATGTTGGGAAAATTGTAAAATATGCATAACAATAACAGCATGTTAATACTATTGCAAAATATTGGGTTGTTATCGAATTATGAGAGTTTTTACAATTTTCAAGATAATATTTAATGACATTTTAAATATATCTGCATATTTTTCTTGATTTAAAAATATTAAAACATTAAAAAGCACAAATACAACGCACAATGTGGTACAGCAAACTCCGGATATAACAACCCCGGACATAGCGAAAATTTAATTCAATTTAAATGGTCCCAAGGAGTTCGTTATAAACGGAGTTTACTGTAATAAAAATTAAGAACGCCTCAAAATCAATTAAAGAAAACGACGATAACAAACTGCGACGATATGTGTAAAATGCCATCTGTAAAGACCATTCGAAATTTGACTCATGGATCCATTGACAGAACCGGATATAATATGCACTAGAAAACTTAACGACGGACAGCCAGTGATTCTTAAAAGCTCGCCATGGACACATTTTGCTCACGTGACCAAGAAGCTACTGACAGAACGAATGAAACAGACAGTCTTACAAATACTGACAAAATATTATTATCATCAGCGTGTTCAAAAGACTACAAAATCTAAAATTATATATGCATTCACAGAGTAGTCTTTCATGCTCAGTAAAACAAATAATATATATTTCATGATGAGAAAAGCAAATAAAAAAACTTTTCATAATAAAACAGTGAAAATTTTTCCATTGCAAAATAAGGTAGAGATTAATTTATGACTAGCCATTTTTTTTATGAAAAATACGCTTTTCCTGGGCAAAATCGATTTTGCCATGGCCAAGCAATTTCACACAAAATATCTGTAAGCGGCAGAAAAGAATAAAAAGTATCTATATTTAAAACGTAAATACAAAGCGGAAAATATGACTGGCAGGCTATTATAAAACAATACCTATATACAATATTGAAGGGCATATCGCGTTAAGTTTTGTGCTACATTGCCATAGCTTATTTTATCCGTTCTAGTGACTGATATCACTGTTTTTGCCGTTAAAATGTAATATCTTCTTTTTTTTTGGTAAATAAATGTTTTTATGTCTGCCGAATACTTGTTGGGGTTATTCTTTGTTTGATTGCAAGGAATAAAGAAAACACATAGTCCAATTGAAATGAAATATGTCATTTTAATAAATGACAAGTTACTTGAAAAATGTATAAAATGTATCAAAATACATTATCATTATCAACATAATATGCAAATAATACATACATATTATAAAGAGAAATATACATTTTTCTGTAACTACTAGAAAATTATGCATGTTATAATGAAAAACGCAGTAAATGAGTATTACATTAATACAATGTAATTTAATTCCGCAATCAAATGTTGGCCAATAATAAAATTTTTGTACTTTCTTATTAAAAATATCGAAAAAGTAATGTTATCAAATGCTAAAAATTAAAAGTTATCTCTTGTTTAGAAAATTGTATAAAACCAATAAATTACATTTCAGGTCAGTTTGGCGGCTTTGGTTTTAGTACTGCTGCTTTCCTCTCGTTTATAATTGCAACTTTCATGTCAATTCTGGATTCCATCGGTGACTACTACGCATGCGCCAAAGTATGTCGCGTGCCACCACCGCCTAAACATGCGGTGAATCGAGGTATTCTAATAGAGGGCGTATGTAGTTTTCTGTCGGGTGCTGTGGGGTGTGGACACGCCACGTCAACGTACGGAGGAAACATTGGGGCTGTTGGTGTAACAAAGGTGCAATTAAACATTACATCGTTGTAGTGTGAAATCTTTTTTTTTGCGAAATAACTGTTTTTACATGGAAATTTTTAACTGCGCCGATACGTTTATATTTCTTTATATTGATATTACTGCATGTTCAAAAAAATTTGTTTGAAAACTAATCTGATTAGCTTATATAGCATCGTTATCAATACAATATTCATTAGAATTTTAATAATTCACAAGGATGTTATTTAATATTTATTCATTTATTAATTATTAAAAGGTGGCAAGCCGTTGGGTGTTCGTTGGAACTGGAATATTTTACATTTTATTTGGTGTATTTGGCAAGTTTTCCGCACTTTTCATCACGCTTCCATATCCAGTACTAGGTGGTGCTATTGTCGTAATGTTTGGTATATTCTTTGGCGTCGTTCTCTCAAATCTTGAGGTAAGACGTACACCATATTTTAAAAATATATATCATAAGACTGTTATATCATATCGTATCGTATCGTATTGTATGTCATGTCATGGAACTCAGTCTAGCCCTAATTTAGACGGTTTTTATAATCAGAGGGACTGATAATTCTTTTTAATTTATTTTATAAATTATACGAATATTATTGCAGTTTATAGTACATGTCTTGGTCTAATAAAAATTCTAGGCCATTCTTATTTTTTTTTCTGATGCAGGAACATTATTTATGTCGTGGTAGCTGTATGTTGCCGTTTGCAATACTACTTGTTGGTCTTTATTCTCGAAATACTGTAAAACAATACGATGTTGGGTTTATACAATGGAGCTCACATATATTTTGCAATAAAATGTGTAGCTTTGGTTTTCATTTCGAAACTCTTATGTTATATTTCAAAACTATTGTATACGGAAATGTGTAAATGAAACAGAATAGTTACTATAACAGTGTGTTGACATGCGAGAATGTATCTTCTATCGTTGGCTTCCTAGCACTTAACCGCACGAGAGGCGGAGCAGGAAGGCAACTCTAAAAGATACAAACTGAAAATCAAGACTCTGTTAAAACATTTGGCTTTTTATTTTCATTTATACTAATTTATTTATTCTCGATTGCAAAATAAGTTCTTACAACTTAGATTAATCGCTCTCGAGACTCATTCCAGATGGAATCAACCTCGGAGAGAGAGAGAGAGGCAATGTGGAATTATTTGTGTCTTGCCTAAGGACACTACCGACATGGGATCCTTCGATCCTGAGGCGAGGGCGCTACCACTGCGCCACGGCGGCTCCGATTTATATACAAGATTATAAAAATTATTTATTGGCAGGTAACAAACATGTCTTCCCCTAGAAACATGGCGATCATTGGTTTGTCGATATTTATTGGACTATCTGTACCAACTTGGGCACAGAAAGAAAAGAATCCGATATCAACAGGTAAAATCAGATTCCTTATAACATAAATGTATATTTGGACCCTGGTACAACTGTTTCCATGCTTTACACCTGGAAAGGGAAAAAATATTCGCGGAATGTGAAGGGCTGAAATGACTTTTGTATATAATATAGAACTAACTGTGACAGAAAATGAACAGAAATGAATCTTTATAAAAAGAGTGGTATGCAGTAAAGATTTTTTTGTGACTAGTTTTTGCGTGTATTATTACACAGTATAATCATTCAATTGCTGAGTGATTGGAATCTGTAGGACACGAAATAAATAATGTAGAACATTTTATAGTAAAATCAAATGAAATGTCGACAAACATCAACAAATATGCTGAGGATTTATTTATTTTCTTATTTTCTTAGGTCATCAACAGTTCGACAAAATTATGTCGATGTTGCTTGGCAACCCAAACTTGGTTGGCACAATACTTGCTTGTTTCCTAGACAACACAGTACCAGGTAAGAGCAGACGATTTTATAGATATCAAAAAGCAATGATATTAGCTATTCAGTATACATCCAATATTGATTGCGTTGACCAATCTGGTATTTAAATATAAAGGGGTATTTTAGTGTCAACTTCATTAAAATTCTGAAAACACGACATGTGACTTTTTGTGTACGAATCCTGGATGCATGTTTTATAAAGATTATTAAGTGCAGGATGTAAAGCACGCTATAGAAATGCATGTTTTGAATTTATATCACGAAGGTTCTGCAAAGGATCGTGGTATAGCAACATGGCAGGTCACAGAAGAGGACGAGGCGGCTGAAGTGGATAAAACACGGTATAACGAGGGTTATGAAGTGTATAATCCATTGCTCCCCGAAGCTGTACTGAATGCGAAACTAATGAGGTTCATTCCATTCTTGCCTTATAGGAGAACAAGAACAACTGTTAGTTCTAAATGTGTTTAGGTGTAAGTCTAGATCTACAGCATGTGAAGTTTTATTGAAATCCACAAACATTAAGGAGGTGTAGCTGAAAAACAATCCTATAAAAGAGAATTTAACATTTACTGTGACGTTGACCTTTCAGCTAAGTATATGAAATCCAGTTTACCGTTACGTTGTGTATTTATGGCTCTTTTACTATCTGATTAACCGGAAGAACGGACAGCGCCAGCTGCAAATACATAAACATGGATAATAATTGTGTATCGTCTGAAGATGTTTTTAAAATGGTTTCAGTCAGTTTCCGTAGTGCTTCTTAAAACCTGTGACTCTAACAAAAATATTATTTCACTTTTATATATAAATATAAGTAAATTTGCGTGAATCGTTTTGCTATTTGCGTAATGTGTAAATATGTATTGCTATGTTGATATAGAATCAGTAAACTATTATTGCACGTAGGCATATTTGTGCCATCATTTGGTCCATTCACATCTACTAGTGCATTTCAACCTCAATAACGATTCAATTAGTACATGTAACTTCAGTCTGGGTTCTAATATTAGCTGGCAATGCATATTACCAAGATATTTAAGCAGTTGGCAATCAAGCGATTGATATTAATATCATTATGAAAATTTTGCCAGTGCATTTACTTAGAGTGTATCAGAATATGCCCCATCAAAGAGCCATAACTCTGGTAAAATTTCAACAGTCATTATTCCTTTGCTAACGTTCGTTTATTATTCTTTACATAAAACTTTTTGAAGTTTGAAACGAATCTTTTTTATAACGTATACAGTTGGCACGAGGACGTCCGACATCACAAAAATCAAGGGAAATTAAGTCAATTTTCTGGTGTGACCATCTAGCTCATGGATAGCTGTTTTGGCAGTAACGAGGCTCTGCCGAGTAACCGCCAAAAGAGTTACCAGACCCGAATATCCCATCCGCACCTGCAACCAGTGATGGCTGTTTTTTCTTGCACACCATATTCTGCTCATAATAGCAGAAATAGAATAAATCTAATGACTTTTCATTTAATGCTATTTCTTGTAGAAGTGTATGAAGTTACGTATTCATTCATAAAAGTAGTTAGTTCTGACGTCAATAAGCGCCTAATTTCACGGGTCGTACCGCTTTAAGCCTCGAACGAGGAATGTGGACCCAAAAAGCACATGAACAAACGAAAAGTCATTAAGTCACGAGAGTTATCTTACACAGGGGTGTAAGATGAGATTTTCCAGCACTCGAAAAAACTGCAGATAACACGATCTAGGATGCAAGAATAGATTATCTACAGACTAGGGGAGATGTAAAAGTTCACTTGTTACTTACATAGGTAAAACGGGAAATTACGAATGATAAAGAACATTATTTATTAGATTCTACCTTATTTTCAAGAAAATAATAATGATGATAAAAATAGGGTACTAAGGTCCGATTCCAATACTTGAAAATTTCAGAATCAGTATATAAGCATTATCTTAATAAAATACAGTCACTAGAGTGATCATAAAGTTTACATTTTATTTGATCTGGTACCTTCGTTTTCGCCTATCTCCAAAAGAGCTTAACATTTTACCAGCCTTGTTGTAAGCAATTAAAAGAGCGCTATTGGTGTGATTATCTTGCTGTTTTGCTGATATCATCCGAATCTATTCAATACTTAAATTTTGCGCATAATTGAATTTACTTGAGACATCTGACGTCATAACTGTCATTGCGTGTGCGACAGTGTTTCAGTTGCTTGAACCTATAGGATTACTATGCAACGCCACAGCTGTCTTATTTGGGAGTGGTAAGGCTGGTTTGTCACTATATTTTTTATCATAAACATTTTACTGTTCTTTATGTAACACACATGTATGGCATAAAAAATAGTTTTATTAGCAGTGAAATTGACCTTAAAAAAATTTTTTTTTAAACACTTTAAAAGCCAAACGCATATTTTTTTAATCTATCTTTAGTAACAATGACCTTGACCGTAGTGACCCCTGATGTAACTGAAAGCTTCCTCTCCATGCAAGCTACATACATACTAAGTTTTATTGCAATTGGTCCCTCCAGACTGGAGTAATTGAGTAAAATCCATTTTTCTATTTTTAGTAACAGTGACCTTGACCTTGAACCAAGGTGGTTGTTACTTGTGCTCTGCACATCGAATCACTATGGTGAACATTAGTGTTGAGTTATTCTTAAATCCTGCATGGGGTTCAAAAGATATGGAGTGGACACGAAATATAGTATATGACCTTTGATTTCTAACTTTTCAGATATATGTTCAGATTTTTTGCATTTTGATACACAACAAAATACGTATTTGTTGTTGCCTTAGCAAAGCTCATAGCACATAACCAGGTGTTTTTGTTAAAAAAAATAACAGCCTCTTATAGAAAGAGACATAGTTGTCAACAAAATTATTATATTCAAAATATGAAATAAAATTGTAGATAAGAAATTGCATTCAAAACAAAAGTGTATCCACACGACTGCTGCTTATCTAAACTGCATTTCTATTTCTTTACCAAAAATATAGAATAAAATTACGTTACCTTAAGATGAATGCCCTTGTTTGCCCGGCAGCTCCTGTTCGAACTGATGAGCTGAATGCCGTTCGAAAACCTATAGCTGTTGCAGTAAAATAATTTGGAAATTTTAATTGTTTGTATCATAATTATTTCAATTATTCTCTTAAAAACGTTAAGAATACCTTATATCCATATCACAATAAACGTTTGTTGACTTAAACTATCCTCGTACACGTACCTGATTGTTGCTTGTGTTTATGGCAATTTGAATTATATGTAATCATTACACAAATGTCCTTTTATATAATACATATTCATTACTTGGGAAACTGTAGACTGTATCACATTGTAATTATATTGCCTACCTACTTATTTAATTATTTGCCATGCAGTTCAATATATTATCATTCAGATCAGCGTTCTCTAATTTGCAAGAATGATTGATAAAAGAAGTATTGCCAGAAAATCAACATTAGAGACATATCCCTCGTGTTAAACCAAACCCAAACTGAACTCACTTTAGTGATCTACTGTTGAACGATAGTCAAACTAAGCTAAACACAAAAAGCAGCAAATGACGACAAAAGACTACAATAGTGTAATTTGTCACAAGACAGCATATGAATCACAGGAAGAAATTACTGTTTAGGAGTATCAAGTAGATATAAATCAATGTTCAAACTATTTTTAAAAAGATATATGAGATTTTCATACCCTCAAAAGACAGCATTTTTTAATCAATGACCATTTTTCTGTCAGGCCAACACATAAAGGAGCATAACCTACATCTAGCAGATTATATTCTCGAAACATAATCTGGTATATGTACGTAAAATGATAAAACAAATTCGAAGTACAACATACGGCGAAAAATGCCTCATTTTACAACAATTTATCAATATAGAGGCACTCTGTAATAAATGCCTATCCACCCATTCATTGTACAACAGCAATTCTACATCGATTATGAATGGTTTACAGTCTGCAACATATTTCAAATTGCTGATTTTATCGACAATGCCTGGAACTCATAGCTAAAACTTTTAGATTATGTTATAAGACTTCCAAATATTCTATTATTCATGTTTTTGAGGTTTTTTAGTTTGATACCAGTTATATGGCATGTCCCTTAAAAACTATTTTACTGGAGCCGTATAGAATCAAGTGTACATTTTACCTAAACACTTGGTTTTAATTTCTAATTTCATTTATATGATATATTGTATATATTCACAAACAAACTTATAAAAGATTATGCAACGGCATTCATTTCTTCATACAGACAGCAAAAGAGTTTTGTGGAGCAAATGCAGATTAGAGCATATAAGTTAAAGCGAATGTTTTCCTCATCTGCTTTCATGTTCACGTATCCGGTTTGGCCGGAAAGGCCAATAAAAAAGAAGAAAAACGTGACGATAAAAGATTTTAGAGCTCGTTCTTTTCCGTAATCAAGTCTATGCATGTGTTATATTTTAGAAATATGTGAAAGCCGTCCTTACTTAATGCCACAACTTAAGTGAATGACCGTTATCATTAGTGAAACAAGTGCGCCCCGTTTAAGAAAGAACAGGTAAGGATTCAATTGCATAAATTAGTGTCACTTGATAATATCTTTGTTATGGTCTTCTCCTGAGTTAACAACACAAATACGAAAATAAATGATCTGTTAACCAAAACTATCTACCATGTTTGTCCCTCACCTTCTCTCCCCCCTGAACTAGAGAATGCCCTGTATCTAAAATTATTTTTGCATATACATAAATGATCTCGCACTTCATCATGTGATCTCAAATATATTAAGATAACGTTAACAGAACGTGAACAGCAACAATCATGCATTATTCAATTCAATTTCTAAGTTTTGTCACTCAACATGCACATAATAAGTTGTAAGAAAACATTTACTAAAATATGTCCTTAAGAGAAATAAGTAGCATTTCAAGGGTTAGTTCTTGATAGCACAGAGGACACTGGTTCATCCGTAACCTCTGTCCGTGACTATAAATGCATATATAGGTAATTAAGACTATCCGTATGACATTAGTGTAATAAAACAATTATGGTTCAGTATAAGTGTACCAAATAGTTCATACTTTATATATTAGATCTCTTGCTAAAATAAGGAAGCGACAACTCATTGCATGGACAGAACTCGATATATGTATATTTCTATATTTTATATTTTAGTATTTTAGTATTTTGGACATAGTATTACAATATCTCAATAACGTGTTTCTTAAACTAACTGCATTTGAAAAACAAAACACAAACATGACTGTAGAGAATCATAAAGACTTGGAAAAGAATCATGCGGATGAAGCGCTTGGTGATACTGATGTGGAGGAACAAAAGGAATCTTTGATAGAGACTTTTATAGAGAACAAGGCTGAAAAATACCTCATATATGGAGTAAATGATGCGCCACCTGTACATATCACTGTCATTTGTGCATTGCAGGTATCTCTTTATTCTATTGTATATGATTTGAGAAATATCTCTTGGCGGTTCTTGGTACTTTCATATCTCTTTCCAAACCGTCTTCACTCATTTGTACATGTGGAAAATGATTTCGGCACTCTTCGTATTTCAAATCTTAACACCGATTGAATGAAATGAAATGACAAAAATGTTATAAATGGTATTTTTCACATGTGAATAAATATATATGATAACTAAATTTAAAAGATCTTTCTTAATTACCCGCTTCAAAAGAAAGTCATGCAAATACTCAGCGGCGCAAAGACAATAAATGAATTAAACGAAATGACAACAATTTATTCCACAGTATTATTATTCAACTTTACAATATTACACTCTGTATTAGATCAATTGCACACATGATATGAAACAGGTAGAGCTAATACAAATCACTGGGCCAATATGAGAAAAGCAGGGCCAATACGAGAAAACAGGGCCAATATGGAATTCAAGCATTCTGATTGGTTTAAAAGAGAGGGCCAATACGGAGAAGTCACTTCCGTTAGATTTTAAAACGACGCCATTTTGTTTATAGACTCATGCTGATATCGAAAAATGACTGTATTTTTTTTATTTTTGAAATAAATATAGGGTTATGGGTATTCATTTTCTTAGTTAGATCATTTTCTATCCATCCATAACAGTTTGGAAGTAAAATTCGAGAAAAAGTTGATTTTCATTTTTTCATCCCCCTCCTGTATATTTATTTCTTCTTACTTGTGTAAAAATGCGATTCAAACGGTGAGAAAATAAATCTACCATATTCATTGAGTTGTGGATAAGGAAATCCCATCCTCGGGTTGAGATACGTCCAAAAAACTCGGCAGAGCCTCATTTTTGTGACGTATCTCAACCCTTGGGTGGGATTTCCTTATCCACAACTCATGAACATGTTAGATTCTCTTTATATTCTTGTTTATTTAGCCAATATTGTAAAGTTGAATAATAAAATTATCATTAATCAAGTGATTTCATATTGGCCTTGTTATCTGTCAAATAACAAGGCCAATATGAAATCACTTGATTAATAACATTATATTATTTCATGGCATAGAAATTATCATTTATAACCCTAGAGCATTTGCACCACTCTATGTTTAGTCTAAGTAAGCATGAAAAAAACGTTGCATGCCTGTACTGGTTAAATTCGACAATGCATATCTAAGGTTTTAAACATTATTAAAGGTCCAATACTAACGAAAGCGAAAATTTAAATATACTTTAAAAAGCACAGAAATAAGTTATTTTTAATAAAAAATGAAAGTTGGTATGAAGAAATTCTAAATAAATCACAGTATATGTACAATAATTTTTCTATGCATTATGAACAAAGTTAAAAAGACCTGGGTAGTCATTTTGTCGAATCACTGAGATTTCAACATAATACACATACTTTTCTTCGTGTTCCAAACACTTTCTGTAAATTTTAACCTGACAATCTTCATTACTTAGTGTCTTTCATAAGGTAATGTACTTGCCATTTCAATAACTGACACTTAATATTTGCTTAGTAGTGGACCTTTAAGCACGTCTGTTATTTAGCAGCATGTTTAAATAAGACGTCAATGTCCTTATTTAGAACAACGTCGAAACGATTATATAAATACACTCAAAAGATTTAGAAACGCAAAAGTAACAAAATATTTATTTTAAGTGTTTTCGTGTTTCAAATTTATTCAAATTTCATACACAACAAAAACAATATAAAATCGAATTCTTGTATAAGTCTCAATAATTCATCGCAAAAAATGACTTAAATAAAAATAAAAACAATAGCGTCATTCACTGAAATAAAAATGTTCAACAGGGGAAATCCTTGCGTTTCTTATATCGGTTAAGTGTATTATAAAAGGACACAGTGTTTGCACGTGATTTTTGTAAAAAGTAATTGATCCAGTATATGTATAATGAAATTTTATTGTCAGTTTTGGGATGATATAGCGTTCACCGCGTATAGCACTGAATACCTAAAGAAGTGTTTTTACTCTCGGCTGCGTCACTCGTGAGAATATCACTTTTGGTGCAGTATTAGTAGCGATGGAAGTACCAGATACAAAAGAAGTGGTAGTTGCATGAGCACTAGCTGCAGCAGGAATAAACACGTGTCTTGATCAGAAATAGCAAGCGAATTTTAAACCCCCTGACATATTTTAGATGAAGTGGAATGCTATGGCCTATTTACACTTTACGTGTATGACCATGCCTTTTCGCGGCGTTGCGTGCTATATGCGTAATCATAGCGCAATAAATGTGCTACATGCGGCGCACACTACATGCGCCATTACAATTTACACCGTATTTAAAATGGTTACGCTTTCTATGCAAATATATGTTTAGTAAGTCCAAAACTCCGAACTATCACTTGAGTAATAGATACGTTTGGAGAATAAATTCAATAGCATGTATCACCTAAATATGCATCAGAGATCAAACTCTGGACGCCGTGTCTTTTTCTCCATTTCAAGCAAGCGCTCCTTTCACTGTCCGGTCAACTTATTGTATCCCTGCTGGTCGCGGAAGTAGCGTGTGCATCAGAAAACAATCTGTTCAAAGCCAAACTTCTCAGTTCGACGCTGTTTATGAGCGGTATTACAACAGTGGCAATGAATCTCTTCGGTATCAGGTAAACAGTTCTTCACACAATACCAGTTACCAACAAACTGAAAATGTATTACTACTCGTTTATACTCTCTAAAAACAACTACATGTAGATTTATCTGTTGTTGTCCTTGTTTTGTTTGTTATATTTTTAAATCAAGCAATACTAAGAAATTTTAGATATTTTTGGCACATGTTATTGTTTTGCTAAAAACGATATTACCCTACTTTGGTTTCGATTTTAGTAAATCACAGAACTGTACTGTAAAATGCCACCTGCTATATTTTAGGCTACCATTATTCCAGGGGGCATCCTCATCCTATATAATACCACTGTTACTGGTTGCCGGCGCCGACGGAAATTTCTGCACATCGGAGTTAGGTTGAGTACACGATTCTTATTCCTTTACTACAGACCCAGCCTTAATGACTTGAAACGTATATCGTCACTTTAATTACTCATCATATCAATACAGTAAAATCTGCATTTAAGGAACTCCTTGGTATCATTTAAATATGTTTCTTGTATCCGAGTTCGTTATATACATACAACACTTTCAAATTCACTATAGAAGAAATAAATCGTACCCAGAAAATGTGTTCCTTTTATCCAGGATTTTGTAATATCCGGAGTCGTTATATACGGAGTTTACTGTACATATATTTTTAGGTAGGTACTCTGCAGATCACTCCCACGGTTTTGTTTATCCTTTACCACAAAAGTAATGAAAAGTAGTGTCTCAAAGAACAACTGCCTTGCTTACCTTGATTCCAATTCGTTTTTTTTATGGCCTTGTTCAGCTGTATACACATGCAATGTAAATTATGACATAGCGATCAATTGTTCCAAATGATGCCCACTGAAAGTTCGCTCACTAAACGGCAAATGGTAGGTTGGTAATGATCAGACACCTCGGATGTGTAGATTGATCATGATCTACACTTATCGCAAAGGCAGAATCGTTTTTTACAAAATACAGGATAAACGTTTAAATCCTGATTGCCCACCTTTGCTGTTTCAAGTGTTACGCTTTTGTTGAAAGTAAAAAATGAACTCGGTATTCCTCAGTTACCTTTAGTTTTGTGTGTTTTATCCTATGATGTCTTGTTTTAGCGGAGAACTCATTCTTTAATGGTACAGACAATGCAACTACGCGGGGATTTCCAATGGAGAAAATACTGTATAACGTCCGTGCTGTGAGTTCCCTGACGTTACATAAAACATCTCTGTAATTTTGCTTTTAAAAGACAAGTAGACTCTCATCGTCATGAAAACAAACCTTTTTTTAACACCAGACCACAATAAATGTAATTGTGGAATGTCAGTGTCTGTATAAGCTGAAATAATTGAAAAACAATTAAGCTAACAATATAGTTTGACAAAACTATGTTATCATTTCCGCTACAGTGTTAAGACGGCTGATCAACGCTGTAAGTGAAAACTGAGATGAGTCTAACCAAGCATTTGAAAAAATTAAAATCAGATTAAAACTGCAAATGTATAAACAAATTTAAACTTCTATTTTCCTCTATTACAAAATCGGAATATTGATATCAACAACTGTATCAACCGTAACAACTGGCTCCAAAATCGAAAGGCACGGGAGGAAACATGGATTAAAGCATTATTTTACTCATTTTCAGACGCATGTTAAGGTTTAAGCGGACAGAAGGCTTATTATATTGATTGTTCGTCCTTTCAGCCAAGGGGAAAAGGTCTGAGTCCGAGTTAGTTTACATATATTTTCCCTATGACATCATCGTTTTCAGTTTATGTTGGCCTTATGACCTTGACCTTGACCTCGTCATTCACATGTTGTGTTTATTTCCAGATGCAGGGCAGTTTGATGATAGCAGGTGTGGTACATACCCTTATAGGGGCCACAGGTCTGGTAGGGGTTCTGCTGAGGTTTGTGGGACCGCTGACGATTGTGCCAACTCTAGTTTTGATCTTCATATTCCTCGTCAAGCCTGTTCTCAAATTTGTTGAAGTCAATTGGGGAATTGCAATGTCGTACGTTAATGTTTGTCTGTTTGTTTGTGTTTATTTGTATGTTTTTAAAGTCACTAAAGTAACAACGCGAATATATTTATTTGAAAGTAAGTTAAATAAATGAAAATGACTTGCAAAATGTAAAATAACAGGGTTATGAAAAGGTCAACTTAATCACGTATATGCGACTGTCAGAAATAAAGCATCAATGCTATTTAAACAGTAGGTATAGTTTACCTTACATGATTCATTGGAGGAGCACAGTGAACCCAAACCCCCACCCTCTAACCCCAACCCCACCCGCCAACTCTTTCCTTTGAAAGAAACTACAAGATTTCTAATGCATTTATGTACTGGTATATGGCAGGGTTCAAGTTCATCACCAACCAGTAACAAGAGCTTTTGGTGGTTGATACATCAGCCACTTTGACCACTCTTCTAAGGGATATTTTCTCAGGTCTACAGATACTATAGAACGCATGAGGAAAGTTATGGCATCTAACCGTTATCATTGTAAAAAAAGTAACAAGGGTATAGTAAAACCGCCTTGAGAAAATTGATAATTATTATTTCGTTCCGTTGTGACTGGTTCCTCTTAATTTTCGTCTACATTTCTTTTTATAACGATTTTTTGTCCTATTAAAGTAAGTCCCTATCAACTGTTCCTGGTAGAGTATATGATTGGACAGTATTCAGTAAGCTGTTTAACAGTAAATATGGTCAATGTGATATTTTTTCTTTAACAGCACTGTAGTAGTTGCTGTCATCTTATTTCTGTACCTGGGAAAGTACAACATGCCTGTACCTGTATGGACTCCTTCCGGTGGCTATAGGATAGTGCGCTATCCCCTGCATCAAGTATTTGCTGTTAGTTCAATTTTCATTTTCATTAACCTTACGTTGTTGCATAGCAACGGTGTCAGGCAGTCGAGTTATGGACTTTAAGTAACAGTATATGTGTCCAACACATATTTTATTCGATCACAATGCAGATGTTAATAGTGACCAGAAAACATTATCATAGCCTATTTATAAAATTCATTACACATACTAGTCTATGTGTACTCAAATTGCTAGACTGCACGTGCATATAAAAAGTAGCTTGGGACGAAAATGACTTTTCTTAAAGGCAATATCAGAAATTCATTTGAAACATTTGAGAACTGAAATAATTATTACAATAAAATTGCAAGAGACCAATCAAAACTTTTGCTTATTTATACAACTAGCATATGTGAATTTATATACATGTACATGTATATTTTACTTACAGATACTTATATCAATTATGGTCAACTGGCTTATATGCGGTATCCTTACTCGATTTAACGTCATACCCAACGACCCTGATCATCCTAGTTTTAAGGCTCGAACCGACGCACGTATTGACGTCCTTCATAACAACCCTTGGATCACCTTTCCGTATCCAGGTAGGTCATTGATGTTGGTAATAATTCAAGTTGAATGAAGCGTTTAAATGTTGTAAAAAAACTGACTTTTGGCCACTTAATTAACTTTAAAGGACGGGCACTGGTTCAGTTCTATATTAATCTTTTATAAGAGTACTTTTCACAAACGTGTAGTTTTTACTATTTATACGTTATTCTGTTGAAAAAAAAAGAACCATAACCATTCCCCTTTTCAACAAGATAACGTATAAATGATAGAAAAAACATGTTTGGAATATAAAATATGCGTATAAAAGATTAATATAGAACTGAACCAGTGGCTGTGCTTAAAGAATTTAATTCAACAACAAATTGTTTTAAGTCAAATATATTTATCATAATTCTTTCGGCAACAGCATTGCACAGGAAAGCGAAGTAAAACATGGACGTGACAGAATGTCGTCAGTCAGAAAATAAAATAGTGGGAAAATGATAAAAAAAATAAAGTATGCATAACAATAACATGTTAATAATATTAGAAAATATTGGGTCGTTATGGAATCATGACATTTGTTACAATTTTTAAGATAAAATTTAATGACATTTTAAAATATATCTGCAAACTTTTCTTGATTAAAAAAAATTACGACAACTAAAAGCACAAATACAACGCACAATGTTGGAATAAAAACGAGGAAAGCCTAAAGAACAATTGAAGAAAACGACAATAACAAACTTTGACGATTTTGGTAAAGTGCCATCTGTAAAGACCTTTCTAAATTTGACTAATGGATTCTTGGTAGAAGATCCAATGAATCTTATATAGTATACACAAGCAAACTGTTGACGACGGACACCCAGCGATTCTTAAAAGCTCGCTCACGTGACCTAGTAGGCTACTGACAGAAGTAATAAAACAGATAGTCTTACAAATACTGACAAATAATTATAATCATCATCATGGTCAAAAGCGCACAAAATCTAAAATTGTACATGCATTCACCGCGTAGTCTTTCATGCTCAGTAAAACAAATAAATCAATATTTCATGATGAGAAAAGCAAATAAAAACACTTTTCATAACAAAACAGTGAAAATTATGTCATAGCAAAATTAGGTAGATGATTATTTATGACTAGCATTTTGTAATGGAAAAAAGAACGCGTTTCCGTGGCATCGGTTTTGCCATGGCAAGCAAGTTTACACAAAATCTCTATAAGCGATAGAAAAGAACAAGACAAACTGTGATACAAAGTATCACAGCGGGCCCATAAACAAAACTGACATGTAAATGTTTTGGAAATTGGTGATGGTTGATGTTGAGGCATGGCCCCAAAAGAATTCAAGAGACCAATTCTGGTTGAACAAGCAGAAACTGACCCGACACCACATTTACTGACTGACCTGTAGTATTGAAACTTTACTGTTATCGAATAATATGCATCGATTTATTACGGAAACAATTGTATACCCCACTGTCTTAAACCTTGTATATATATCATGAAAAATTACATACATTCCTATTTTGTCTGCAAAGTTATATGTCTTTCAAGGTGGCGACTCAAGTCACGTGGGCAGTTTGTTATTGTTTGCCAAGCACAATTTCCTTAGAGTTCGTAAAAAAGCACATCACCATATTTTGTCTATCTGCATTTACAATCAACTGCTTAACTTAAACCTTAAGCAAATACCTATCCGGAGTAGATCTGATATCAATTATAATATGCTGAAAAGCAAACTTAAGGTATTCAGTCCATAACGGTCAATTTTTCAATTGTTTTTTTCATTAACTAAATCCTTTCAATGATTCATATTCAAATTTTAAAAGAAATTTAACGTCTAATCAAAAAGATCTATGGAATTTTATACCCTTAGCCACATCTTGCAAATAACTAACTGAACGGTATACCGGAAAGAATAATTTGTCAATATTCAGTAACCATTATATAACAATTTAACATAATTTGGTAATAAAGTATTCAGTATACACTGTAGAAATACAGTAATAACAACACATTTACTTATGAGTCTGCACAAATGATAGTGATGTATACGATTACATATTAATTTCACATGAATAAAGATTATTATCATTATTTGCCGTCAAACATTTCAAAATGGTTAAAAAGAAGAAAAAAGTACGTCTTAACCACTACTCTATGGAGACCGGCTACACTGATGAAGGAAAAAATAAGGTTATAATAAGAGACGCATCTAAATAAAGAACGCCAACTCTTGCGTCTCAAGAAAAATAGACTGTGTCTACAGTTTTCATAAAAGGACCTCAATTTTCAAAGGAAGAGAGACGTATATATCCGATCTAGTGCTTAAGTCTCCATGCATCTTTTGCTCACCCGCTGGCTGTTTCTGCGGCCCGCAATGAAAAGTACTTACATTTAAAACGTAAATACAATGTGGAATAAATGACTAGCAGGTTATTATAATACAATATCGAAGGACATTTCGAGTTTCGTTTTGTGCTACATTGCCATGGCGCTTATGTTATCCGGTCTAGTGACTGATATCACTGTGTTTTGCCGTTAAACTATTATTTCTTTTTTGGTAAATAAATAGTTGTTTGTTTTTGTTTTAAAACTCGAAAAAGTAATGTTATTAAAAGCTAAAAAACTTTCTAAAAATTTTATCTGTTGTTTAGAAAATTATATGAAAAACAATAAATTGCATTTCAGGTCAGTTTGGCGGCTTTGGTTTCAGTGCTGCTGCTTTCCTCGCGTTTATAATTGCAACTTTCATGTCAGTTCTGGATTCTATCGGTGATTACTACGCATGCGCCAAAGTATGTCGCGTGCCACCACCGCCTAAACATGCGGTGAATCGAGGTATTCTAATAGAGGGCGTGTGTAGTTTCCTGTCTGGTGCTGTGGGGTGTGGACACGCTACGTCAACGTATGGTGGAAACATTGGAGCTATTGGTGTAACAAAGGTGTATCAATTGTTTAAAAAAAAAATGCAATAATAAAGTGTGAAAATCTTCGGGAAAAGTTCAATTATCAATACCTAGCTTTATTGCGAAATAACTGTACATGTACCTACATTGAAATTCTTGAC